>ML331335.1:0-15603 GCA_005239505.1 Nicotiana paniculata | reverse complement strand
AATTGGAAGAAGTCCAGTCCAAAAAGAGAAAGCAGGTGACTTTTAATGAAAAACCAGCCACTATTAAATCAGCATCAGACAGCCCGAAAGAGTCAAACAAGCTAGTAAAAGAGGCGGTACTGAGCAACCCCCACCAATTGTTGCGAGGCCACCCCCTCCGTTCCCTCAAAGGTTGCAAAAGGTGAAAGATAATGCAGCATACAAAAAGTTTCTTGACCTCCTAAAGCAGGTACAAATCAATATTCCACTGGTAGACATTCTATATGAGGTGCCCGAATATGCTAAATACATTAAGGACATTGTGGCAAATAAACGAAGGCTGACCGAGTTCGAAACCGTGGCGCTCACTGAGGAAGTTAGCTCAAGAATTCAAAGCAAGCTACCTCAGAAATTAAAAGATCCGGGTAGTTTTACTATCCAAATCTCAATTGGTAAGCATGCAATCGGGCGAGCTTTGTGCGATCTTGGGGCAAGTATTAATTTGATGCCGCTATCTGTGTTCAAACAGTTGGGATTGGGTGTACCACGCCCAACAACAGTGATTTTACAATTGGCTGATCGCTCCCTGGCTCATCCTGAGGGAGTAATTGAAGATGTCCTAGTTCAGGTGGGCTCTTTCATATTCCCAGCTGATTTCATTATCTTGGACTATGAGCCAGATCAGGAAGTCCCATTTATTTTGGGGCGTCCATTCTTAGCTACGGGCCGAGCCATCATTGATGTGTGTGAAGGAAAAATGACAATGCGAGTTGGTGATCGAGTGGAGGTGTGTAATGTTTACAAGGCACTCAAGTTGCTTGTCCACTATGAAGAGCTATCCCTGATAACTGTAGTGGAAAGCAAATCGGAGTCAGTGGCTCCCTACATGAGCCCTGTCGACCCTCTTGAAAGAGTGTTAATTGGGGATGAAGAAGACTGTGGGGATGAAACAAGGGAAGACATTGAGAAAGTTCTTGAAGTATCCTGCAGTTACCTCCACGGGCTAGGAAAAATTGAAGAGTTGAACAAGCATGTTACTCTAACCCCCCCTAAACCATCTATTGAAGAGGATCCAAAGCTGGAGCTCAAGCCTCTTCCAGTACATTTACGATATGCTTCTGTCTTTCTCTGCAACTGAAATATCGAGCGTTAGATATCGAAGATGGGAAAGAGACATGTACCCCTCCTCAAAATAAGGATTACTTGTTTCTCGAGGTTGCCTTCATAATCTCGGCTTCGATTCATCTCTGATCGAAGATATATCAACTCTCTTGTCTTCTCAATACAAAGAAGCCTGAGAGATTTCTCCTTGCCCAAGGTTTCCTGCAACTTGGCCTCGCGGCGGAGCAGCTCGGACTTGAGATTGTCAAAATTAAACGAAAAAGAAGCTTCAATTCAAAAGAGGAAAATACAAAAATAGAAAAACCAACAAAGTTAACCAAAACTCACCACGGAACAGGTTGAGCTTGCTTCTACTGGCCTGGTCCCATCAGCCCCAGTGGAACCACTCTCGGTGGGGACATGATCGCTCGAGACCCCACTTGATTTAGGCGGCCCCTGTCCCCGAACGCTCCTCGAAGGTACTTCGAGGGGGGGAAGCAGACGATGGCAGAGGTGTAAGGCCCCGTGAAAATTTAACTAAAAATCCAGAACCTTGTGGTGTCGTGGTTAGATTTATTTGTTATAAATTCGGACTTTTTGGATTGAACAATACGTTGTTGGACTGAAGGAAAATATTTTCAAACGAGTGTGATTCTGCGGCCCATTATGCGATCGCATAATCACTATGGGACCGCATAATGGTCGCAGAGTGGATCAGAAAAATTGGCCAAATTTGAGGCCGATTATGTGGCCCAAAATGCGATCGCATAATTGATATGTGGGCTGCATAATCCTTCTCATGTTCGACTTGGAGTTTTTTGAGGGGATTTATGCGGCGCACTATGTGATCGTATAATAGGTATGCGGGTCGCATAATGGCCGCATACACAATCAGTTGTCCTACCCAAGACCATTTTTGCGGGTGGTTTGCGGACCACATGTCCGTTATGCAATCGCATACGTGTGTCGGGGCATCATTTTTGTCATATTAAAACCTGACCTTATATCATTAAAATAACCTTCCCTGATCAGTTAGAATCATTTTTCTACTACATTTTAAAGTTAGAAAGAGAGAGTTCTAAGAGGAGGAAGCTAACTAACAACCAAAGTCCATCAATTTGTGCTATGTCATTGAAGGGTATCAAGAAATCTTTCACATTACAGGTAAGAATCTAAGCTTAACCCAACAAATTTTGAGTATCTTCTAAAAGATGAGTAACTACTTAGAAAATTCATGGGTTTGGGGTAAATTGTCTTGCATGCATGGGTGGTGAGAGGGCTTAGGATCAATGTAGGCTAATAATGGACAAGGATGGTGAATGGGCTGGTATAATCTACCATAAAAGAGCCACCAGACCTTAATGAACACATGTTGTATGATAAAATCCTCAAGTAAGCTAGAAATTATGATCAGTTTCCTAAACTTGGTTCCATTTGTCACCTCAACAAATAGATTGAGATTGCTACGAGTCCCGGATAATTGTAGAGCCTAAATAAGAGCAATTGAGGTATGTATGGATAAAAACCCCTTTGTCTTATATATCGTACCCCCATGGTGCCCCTACGATTTGGCGTAAGTTGTGAATCTTGATTGATGCAGTAGATGTCATCGTGACGTGCTTCTGTAGTAAAGTCTATGTGTAATTTGCATTCAAAGGCTCCCCATCATACTGTGATTGTTACTTAATGATGTCTCTAATTCGTGGAAAAATGTGTTAAAATTGCAATAGTAAGTGACAGTCCCTACATGCCCATG
This sequence comes from Nicotiana paniculata, assembly GCA_005239505.1. Lineage (NCBI taxonomy): Eukaryota > Viridiplantae > Streptophyta > Magnoliopsida > Solanales > Solanaceae > Nicotiana > Nicotiana paniculata. The sequence goes on along the minus strand of ML331335.1, from coordinate 12,767 downwards.
ATTCACGTTATACTCATCCATACTTGGTGTTTGCACTACATGATTTGCTGATAGAGTTTGGTAAGAATGTGAAGTGGGTACGAAAGAACTTGAATTGTGAGATGCGGCCAAGTGCCCATCATGAATTGATGGTTGCGGCCATTAGCATCTACCGAATTGAAATATGTGTATGAAATGATTGGTGGAAGTAGACATGTCTTGAATAAGACGGCCTAGTCGGTCGGGCCGTGATCGGACACCATGCCGCACACGTGGTAGTACTGTGCTATGAAATGGATTGGAATCGAAACAAGGAATTGTTTTATGCATGCATGTCTCCAACGGAGACGACCTAGCCGATCAGTTCGTGATCGGACTCCGTATAGAAGTACGGTGATAGTGGAAATGACAAGAGGTTAAGGCTAGTGATGGCCAAGCTAAGTTATATTGATTTCTCTTGATGGTTTATGTGAATTCTTACTTGGTGATTGAGGTGTTTTCATGTTCCCTTCGATTTACTGCTTTACTTTCCTTGTATATTACTGATGTATTTTCTATTCTAAGAATATTGTGTTTATTTATACATATTAGTACTATTCAATAGTACTAACTCCCCTTTTGCCGGGGGCGCTACATCTTTAAATAGATGTAGGTGATCCCACAGCAGATAGTACCGGCCGTCGCTAGTATCATTTCCCTTCCTCAGTACCTTTGGTGAGCCCCTACTCTTCCAGGGTGATGATGTACTCTTTTGGTTTCTTTTTGTCTCACGTTAAGGTATAGTCGGGGTCTTGTCCGGCACTTTGTCACAATTATCTTTTGTATCTATAGAAGGCTCTGTAGGCATAGTTTTGGGTCGTAAATGGGTTTTTGGGGGAAAGTCTATGAAATGTGTTTATGTCTTGGATTTTGTCTCACTAAATACTGTAAGGCACATGTATCACAGAACTTATCAATGATGTACTTAATTGATTGGCTTAGTAACTCCCTTGTAGATTATCCTATTGTTTAACGGATAGTATCATGTTCTCTCTTGATCGTACGTGAGTCGGGTAGTATGTGTCTATCAGGCTTGCTCGGCTGGGTTCACTCGGTTGACCGTCGGTCGCATTCCCCGATCTTGGGGCGTGACAAGAGGACTCTTGCTCCTTCCCTCTCGTGGAACCTCTTCCTTGAGGCTAATGGTCTCAGACCCAGCAGGTTCAGCAACCTCGGAAGTGCCCATGGTTCGAGTTATAGATGCAGAACCATCCTCCCCAGGAATATTGATGTCCACAGAATAACCAACGTATATAAGGTTTTCTTCAGCGGCAGCTTCTTCTTTGCGCCCCCGGGCAAGCCCCGCCTTATTATGGATGTCCTCATCCTCCGAGGACCTCTTCCATTTATTATCCTCCCTCGACTCTGAAGCTGACGGTCCTTCCCCTTCCTCGAGGGGGCACGGTCTCATCTCGGGTAATCCACCAACACCTGCAGTAACGGAGTTAATACACATAAAGGAAAGCATTCCTCAAAAGGCAATCATGTAACACATACTGTGGTGCTTTGCTTCCCATCTGCCCTTCGACAGATCTTGCCACTTGTGTTCGTCATAGGACGAGGAAGCTGCAGCCTACGAGCCCGGTCCGCAAGATCGGGGATCTCTCCCGGCATCAAGGGGGCCGCTGAGAAAGAGAAAACTAAACATTCTTATAAATTATCGAAAACAAAGGGCACTAAGGTGCGACGTAATACTTACGTTTGAAGTTCCATTTTTCGGGGAACGACAAGAACTCCGCAAGAATGATGTCGATGGTCCTCGCTCGGACAAATCAGCTCATCCATCCTCGGCTTCGGTCCTCATCGTCACCGGCAATAAAAGGCTTGGTGGATTGGCATTGTAACGTAATCAGGCCTCGATAGATCTGAGGCCGATATAATCTAATTAGGTGGCTAAGGGTAAACTCAAGTCCAGCCTTTTCAGTGAAGAACCTTGTCATTACCACTATCCGCCAGAAGGACGGATGAATCTGAGCCAAAGTGACTCGATACCTTTTGCAGAATTCGAGCACAAGGGGGTCGAGGGGGCCCAATGTAAATGGGTATGTATACACATTCAGGAATCCCTCTACGTGGGTCATAATATCCTCTTCTCGAGAAGGTATCTGCAGCATCACATTTTCTCCCCATCCATAATCTCTCCTCCCTTGAGGCGATTCTCCTCTATCGATTGAATAAACCTCAAACCGAGGTAGGGTTTCCCTCTTCTTGGTGAACGGATTCAGGCACGACAGCCATAGCTATTTAAAAAAAGATAAAGAAGAAGAAAGCTTAAGCAGTTTTCGCAAGCTGAGAAAAGGAAGGGAACTTTAAAGAGAAAACTAGTTTTGCAAGCTGCAAACTGAAGAAGAAGCAGGCATATATATAGAACAAACAACGACTATTTTGAGGAACAATTAATTCTGACAATATTATAACTTTTGGGGAAGAGTACCGGCGGGCCACCTAGATCACTTCCTGATCATGTCATATGAATGACACTGTCATACAGCATTCGAGGGATCAAAACCCCCATTCCGACCTAGCCTCGAGAAGGTGTCCGATCTCGAGGGTCTCTATTACTGCAAGTACGGGCTCCGAAGAGCTAGATTCAAATCTTGAAGGTCGACTTTCGCATAAGCATCACAGGGCAAAGTTTGAAGATATGAAACAAAGAGATCTTTTGCATTCCAAAAAATATATTTACAAGGGTATTTTACAAAGCTCCCCTAGGGGTCCCATGAAAAAAAAAAAAAAGCAAAATTATAATTAAATCTACTCTTCGCCTTCACTACTGCCCGAGTCGCTTCCAGATCCCTCATCCGAAGTAGTTGAGTTTGCTGATTCTTCCTCCAAGGCTCTGGCTTCTTCGATCTTGGCTGAGAGATCGACACCTTTAACGCTCGCTTCCTCGAAGGCTTGCCTCCTGGCTTGCAAGCGAGCATGAGCAACTTCCCGAGCAAGTTTTAGCTCGGCCTTCTCGTATATCTCCCTGGCCCGATTATTTGCGGCGGCAACATCCCTTTAGTATGAAGAGAAAAATTCATCGGCCTCAGACTTGGCCGCAGATAATGCAGCATCCTCCTCCTGAGCATTTCGAAGAAGGTCTTGAATCGAGGATAGATTCTCCCGAAGCATGTCCCTCTCTGAAGCCACGATATCATTCAGCCGCGCTAGCTCAAGGATTTCGGCGTCCTTGGCCACAACATCCTCTCGGAGCTGCCCCACTAGGGCATCATTTCGCCTAATCTGAAAGATGCAGAAGATAAGCTAATTAGCACCAAGCATGGAAATAAAATATAAGATTATGAGTACCAGAGTACATGCTCGATGAAGTTGACCCACTCTTGGAGAACCCTCTTCGAGCCTGCCCGGAGGTTGATCAAATTCTCCTCTTTTTAGGGGCATAGAGCCTCCAGCTCAATTTTCTCCGACATAAGCTTCTCAAGCTCCTCTCCACGATGAGTCAACTCATCTTACAGCTTAGATAAGGCTTGGTCGTACATATTCTTGACCTACAGCACAACGAAAGAAAGTTAGAAAAGCGAGAGTAGACATTCGAAGCATAGCATATTATATCAAGAAGGTCACCTGATTTTGAAGCCTCTCGGCCTCCTCGAGAGAAACGGGGGCATCAATATCGGTCTCCTCCTCAACACCTTCAAAGTAATCTCTGAATGCATCATCCTCTCCCTGAGACGTCCCCAAACCGGGTGCATTCCTGTCCTGGGCATCTCGTATCTCCCCTGGAGAAAACGACGGGCCCGATTAAAATCCGCGTGCAACATCAAACTCTATCGAGGCCTCCTCTCGCCCCCGAAAAATTTCGGAAGCAGGATCTCTGAACTCATCAACTCGTACTGTACCATGTACGATGAGCGGTTCAGGGACTGTACCCAAACCTTCCTCGAGGGTCTCATCAGCACCAGGTGGGTCCACTTCGGCCACCTCTACCTCGGCAGTCTTCTGCCCTGCAATTTTTGAAGCGTCAACGCTTTATTTTATCCTTTGTACCAAATGGCAGGTATCATCATTTTCTTCCTCGGCACGCAGGCTCTCAGCGGCCATCGAGGTTAGGACCGTAACATCGGTCTTGGGCTTCCGAGCCTTTACTTTCTTGGATTTTGGAGACTCCGCCGATGTCTCCTTCTTCCTTTTCTTATCCTTGGCGATTTTCGAAGCCTCCTCCTCACCAGGAGGAGGCGGTCTCATCGATACGCCTTCCCTAAGGCCTGCACAGGCATGAAGTATCAAACTCACCGCCATAGAGAATACGTACAAAATAATGAGGAAATGACAACAATAAAACCATACCGTGGTTCTTGACCTGCCACCGCGTTTTGGCCAACTCGCGCCAGACGCGCTTGTTGTATGGGAAAGAGGAGTCCAAAAGTTTGATCCATCTCGGAAGGTCCTGGACCGCGCCAGGCAACCAATCGGTGGCTACACAATCGGAAGAAAATCAATCAAAAGAAAAAGGGGGTCAGATCGGTAGAAGAAAAAGAGGTGGTAAAACACACTAGATATGAGGATACTTACGCTTCATGTTCCATTCCTCCGGGAATGGCATTCTATCAACAGGGATGAGGTCTAAGATTCTGACTCTAACAAATCGGCTCATACATTCTCAATCTTTGTCCTCATCGATGCAGGCAAAGAACGCCTTGGCAGACCGATGGTGTAGCTTGATTAAACCCCCTCGAAAGAGACGAGGGCTGTACAATCTGATCAAGTGGTCGAGGGTGAAAGTCATTCCCTCGACCATGTTGGAAATATATCGAATCATATATACAATTCTCCAGAAAGAGGGATATATCTGACCGAGTGTCACTCGGTACTGACGACAAAAGTCAAGAATCACTGAGTCTATCGGTGGAGAAGAAGAATCTACGGGGCCTAAAGTGAAAGGGTATGTATATACGCTGAGAAAGCCAGATTTATGTGTGACTATGCTTTCTTCAGCTGTGGGTTTTCTACTTGCGCCGCCTCCCCCCAACGGCAGTCTAGTTTTACCCTCTCTGTATCGGTTACTAAACTTATATACCGAGACATGGGCTCGCATCAGCCCGGTGTAGAAGGGGGGTTTTCGATGGTAAAATCGGAGACGGTGTCGAAGGGACTAGGGATGCACTGCTCGATGCTAGGAGGTGTCTTTGATTTTCCCTTAGACGGGCATGATGAGGAAGTGGCTCCCTCTTATTGAGGTACCGTTTTGGAGGTTATTGCCATAATTGCAACTGAATTTTCAAAAAAAGAAGATGAAGAAGCAAGCGCAGAAAGAGGGTGGAAGTAGAAAACCGTTAGTAAATTTTTGAAGACTTGAAGATGTTGTAAAGTTGTGAAAAGACAAATGAATGAAGTATTTATAGAAGCCATTTGGGCATGTTTGAAGCGGAAAGATCGAACTAATAGCGGTTTGTGGGCTTCTCGAGAACATGCTGACAACGACCTCTGCGCAACCTTTATGTCACGTCACTTAATGTTCTGATAAGACTGGCGTCATAATAGGGATATCAAAGAGGCAAGAATTCAAGACCGTTTCTTATCACTTCATTCTAAGAAATTCGGGGACTATCTATATACGACTAAAATAGGAGAGCCCAATTTTATGATCATTATGGCACTCCATAGCCCGTCTTCAGAAGGCTCGAAGCATTTCAAGTTTTGTCATCGAGGAAGAATGTCGAGGATTATCCACGCTCGACCTTGAGGAAGGATAAATATTGAAGGCCATCATGGAAAAGCGGGAAGTTCCCAAAAGGCACGTGATTAAAGCTGACCAAGTCCGCAAGAATAGTACAAGTCTGTACCGTGACATTAAAAAGTTGTACCAATTGTTTATCCTTGTAATAATTACACATGTACTATATTGGGATTCCCCCTCTTATATAAAGGGGACCCTTGTCATTTTGTAAAGGGGGGTGATATTCAATACAAGAACAAGAACATTCTCTGCTCTCTAACTCAAACATTCTCTACAATTGTTCCATTGATTTCTTGCCTTTCATTTATTGTGTTCATTAATTATTCTTCATTTATTGATCATTATTGATCATAAAGAGACCATCTTCGAGGCCTTCAATACTGCTATACCTTCTTCGACCGTCTTCCGTCAAGCCCTCGAGCTTGACCTCGAGGCCCTATTTCGACCAAGCTCGAGACCCCGTCTCTTAACTGCTCGATTTGCACAATTCCATTATCCTTTGCTCTTATCTCATTTTCTCAACTTTCACTTAGCATCTATTTATTAAACAACTAGTATTAAAATAGATCACATATTTTTAGAACCACAAAATCAAATATAATTGTAATTACCATTTTCGCGGTAAACACCCTTTAAAAGGACCTTCAATTTTTCTGAACTTATTATACCTCACTAGACCTAAAGTTACTCTATATCCTGTCTTCGACCGGCTGGAAGCCAAGGCCACTTGATTCTGAGATATTTCTATACCTCTTTTGTGTGTTTTCTTCGCTTAATTGGTGAGTCACTTGACTTCTGCACTTTCATACTTTCATATCCCTGATTGGCACATATTATTTGTACTAAATCCTTGATTTAATATGCATATGAGTGATGTTTAGGCATTATCTTTACCAGCTTTGTATGTCTTAGTTCCTTTAACGCATAATTATTCCTAATGTTACTTTTTCTGAAGTTGTGTGAACTTCTTTAAGGTCTATCCAGCTAGTGCATCAACCTCTGAATGTCTATGAACATGTCTATCCCCTTACCCTGAATCCTTGTAGTGAATGCCTTATGTGTGTGATTCTTGTACTAGTTATAATTTGCCTATTTGCTATTATGGTCACTCAATCCCTTCACCCCTCTGATGTTTGACTGTCTCATCATGCTTGAGTTGCTACTTTGGAATAAGCCTTTGATATAACTGGACTCCCTTTATTTAGACCAATACAACAATGTTATCTGCTACTGTTGTCTTAATTTGCGACTACAAGTTCACCCCTGATAATACGATATCCTCCCCCTTTCAATGATACTGTTCTAGTTTCTTGATAATAATATTAGATTAGGTAATTAACATGAATCAGCATGCTTTAACTCACTTTGCACCTATGACTTTTCCAAACTTGCAAACAAGCTCATTACCAACTGTTTTACCATGTGACTGCTACTGTGCTGAGTATGAAACCTGTTTATCAGCTTCATTAAACTAGTTCTTTCTTGAGTTCTGTGATGCATTTGAGTGTCTGCTTGTTGACCCAATTTGGTTATGTTTGTTTAAATCAACTCCTGTTTTCTCAATTTTGGTCTTTCTCTTCTATCACTCAAACTCTTTGAATCCTACTCTTAACCAGTGTTGTCTAAATTTTGTCCTTTGACCTTCCTTGTGTGAGCATTACTCAGGGTTCATTGGAGACTCTTGTGAACTCTGACACACTAGGGTTTGGTCCCTAATCCCTCCTCTGAACTATTTTGTTTAACCACCCTAATGTGAGCACTGCCTGGGTTCTCGAAGCCCTTGGGAACTGTGACACACTAGGACCTTGGTTCTATATGCCCAGCCTTGTCATATGCTCACTGGATGAATCACTCAACTATTGGCTATTTTGTATCTATGAATATGTAATTTTGGAACTGTTGTGAATTGTGAGAATGAAGTCCTGGCCCATCCAGGTGCCTTTGGGCCTGCTGTAGGCTCCCTATAGCTATATATATTCTAGACTATATAACATTCGTTCTAGGTCTGTAATAATTATTGTAATAATATTTTGGGGTATTAGTGAAATTGGGAAGGAGATTTTTATCTTATACTTGCAACAAGTTAGGTAGAAATCCTGCCTACAGGTTCGATAATATGTTATTATATGTTGTGTGTTAGAAATCATGTCTATAGCTACTTTATTATGTTCAGTCATCATATGTTAGCAATCCTTCCTATAGGTTCAATACTTGGTTCCATTATGTCTTATTTCTTCTTGTTAGAGACCCTGCTTATAGGAAATAGTGTGATTCAATGTGTGTGCAAAGATCCTGTTTACATGTTGTTTTGTTCACAAATTATAGAAATCATGTCTATAGGATCTAAAATCGGATTAATTGTAGAAAGCATGCTTATAGGTCTGAATCTGTTTAATTAACATTTTTTACCCGTTTATTCATGAGTTTTCAAACACTGTGCTATTATTTTACTAGAAAACATGACTATAGGATCAAAACAAGTGATTCTGAACATGCTTCTGTGATTGCCACTATTTATTATAGTGTAAAACATCTGGACATCACGCTAGTAGGTTTAATCTCATTATGCTAAAATCAGTAGGCAAATTATGTAGGTTTTGGTAATTGTATTAAGGAAATATCTTTGCGTATAACTGCTTGCTCATTCGTTCACTATCACATAGAAATCCTGCCTATAGGATTCTGCAACTTTAATTAATTAAAGTCTGTCAATGTTAATTAGTTTGGCGTGCATTTGTTATCTAAATGCGGGGGCTAACTTGAGCTCTTACTTGCTTTTATGTGAAAGTTCTAAACTATTTTGTATGTCGCTTAGTATTTTCCCTTTTGAGAAACCTAAGTTAAGGTCTAGAACCATCCTGAAATAGAGGTCCAAGTGCCTCATGGACCAAGGTGTAACGACCCGACCGGCTGTTTTTATCCTAGAGCATCGTTCGGCAGTTTGAGGCCATGATCAACTTCACATCAGGTATTATGACTTGAACGCATGGTCGGAATTGAATTCCGGGAGTTTTGGAGTTGAATTGTAAAGAGAATTCCTATTTTGAAAGCTTTAAGTTGGAAGAATCGGCTAAGGTTATATCTTTGAGTAAACGACCTCAGAATCGGGATTTGAAGGTTCCTGCAGGTTCGTATGATGATTTCGGACTTGGCCGTATGTTCGGGTCGGGTTTTGGATGACCCGGGAGCGTTTCAGCGTCTATTGTGTAAGTTGGCATTTTGGAAGAAGTTCATAAATTTGGGTTGAAGTGAATTTCAGTGTTATCGATATCCGTTTAGGATTCCGAGTCTGGGAATAGCTCCGTATGGAGATTCTGGTATTGGGAGCTCAATCGAAAGTAAATTCTGAAGTTTGTAGGTCATTTTTGAGTCATTTGGCTAAAGTTAGAAATTTGAAGGTTTTTGAGAAGTTTGACCGGAAGTGGACTTTTTGATATCGGGGTCGGATTCCGATTCCATAAGTTGGAGTAGGTCCATAACGTCAAATGTGACTTGTGTGCAAAATTTGAGGTCAATCAGACGTGATTTGATAGGTTTCGACATCAAATGTAGAAATTGGAATTTCTTAGTTTCATTAGAATCGAATTGGGTTGTGATTCGTGTTTTTTGCGTCGTTTGATGTAATTTGAAACCTCGACTAAGTCCGTGATATGTTTTGAAACTTGTTGGTATGTTCGGACGGGGTCCAAAGGGGCTCGATTTCGGACCATTTCTAGGCCATTTTTAGCTGTTGGTTTTTGGCTACGGCAGTGTGCTACGCGATCGCGGGGAATTGGTCGCGATCGCGATAAGTAAAATGAGAGAAAATGGCCAGTGAATCGCGATCGCGGAAGGTCTTTCACGACCGCATAGAGGAAAGTTTCTGTTGCACTGACCTGACTTTAGAAGCTTGTATCTTGCAATCTATAAGAAATTTGGAGATGATCTAAAATGAAATTTGAAGCCCTTTGTGTCTAGTTTTCAGAAAATCAAACCATTTGACATTTGAAGTTGTGTCCAAATAGTTATGATCGATACACCAAAGCTTGTCCGGGAAGAGTTTGGAAATCGCATTGTGTTGCATAGGGTTGATTTTGGCAGCTTATATTTCGTAATATATATGGAATTGGTAAATTCTCAAAGAATAAAAGATCTATTCCTTGGTGTATAGTTTTCAAAAAGTCAAACCATTTAAAATTTGGAGTTTTGTACAAAAAGTTATGACCCTTATACTAGAGGCTGTCGGGAAGAGCTGAGCATTTGTTCTTCGCGATCGCGAAGCATTTTCCGCGATCGTGAAGGGCAAATTCTGGGTTGAGAAAAGTTGTGCTTCGCGATCGCGGTGAGTAAATATCAGGGCAGAAGTTATATATCAAGGTTTAGGTCATTTTTAGCATATTTGGAGCTATGGGGCTCGGATTAAAGCGATTTTTGAGGCGATTTTCACCATATGGAATGGGGTAAGTGCTTTCTTCACAATTTTGAGTTAAATACATGAGTATATATGGATTAGAATATGGAAATTAGTGGAAATTATGGGTTTTTCGTAGAAGAGCTAGAAATTGATATTTTTGGATTTTGATCACGAAATTGGACATGGAATTGGGAATAAAATATATATTTGAGTTCGTAATGTTATGGGTAATCTTTATCTTCGAAAAATTTCAGAATTCGGGCACGTGGCCCCGAGGATGATTTTTATCGACTTCTCGAACGGAGTTGAAAATTGTTGTAAATAGGATTATGATTAATATTAGAGTATATATTTATGGAATTTCTCAATATTTGACTAGTTTTGGGGCGTCGAGCATTGATTTGAGTTGTTTATAGGGATTGGGAGCCGGTTATGGAACTCCGGAGCGAGGTAAGTCTCCTTTCTAACCTTGTAAGAGGGAATTATCCACATAGGTGAAATAATTAATTATGTGCTTCTATTTGTGGGGGCTACGTGCGCACGAGGTGACGAGAGTTCGTACGTAGCTACTAATTATGCGTATGTCTGGGTAGTTTTAGGCTCACATCATGCCTTGTTGATATTTTTATTGATTTATGTTTATTGTTTGCTTTGAGAAGGATCTAGATTGAGTATGCTTATTAACTACTCTTGAAAGGAGTCGCAATTGTTCTAAAAATGGGGATCTTGAAAGTTTTCATTGAAATTTCACATTTTTAAAAGAGCAGAAGAATACTTTAATACTTTGAGATATCTATATATTTACCGTGTCGCAGGTATGATTCGCGAGCGGGGATAATTCTTTTAAAATATATTTTTCCGCGTCGCATGTATGATTCGTGAGTAGGGTAATACTTTATAATTATATTTGACTGCGTCACATGAATGATTCGCGAGCGGGTTAATACTTTATATTTATGTTTGACTGCGTCGTATGGATGATTCGCGACAGCGGTAATAGATGCATCTATGGTTTGCGTTGTTCGACCCTCGGCAGTGCACAGTTTACATTTATGTTGGATCGGGCCGAACGTCCTCGGTGGTATTTATATATTATAATAGTACTGGAAGTCCTTTATTTAACTGGTGTAAATTTACTATTTGGTGAATACTTGTTTAAAAGAAGGAAGTGGTTTAAGCTCTTAAATATGGTGAAGACTCGTTCAATTACTTCTTGTTCTGAATTTTATTGTTGTATATCATGCTTAATTAGAATTTTATATTACCATATTGTTGTCCTTAGTAAGTGTCGAAGTCGACCCCTCATCACTACCTTTTTGAGGTTAGGCGGGATACTTACTGGGTACGCGTTGTCTTCATACTCATACTACACTTGTTGTACGTATGTACAGGTACATGCATGGATAGTGGCCTTGTGGGCGCAACGACATGGTTGGTGCGGGGACTTAGGTGAGCTGTATCTTATGAGACAATCTGCAGCCAGTAGAGTCTCCTTCAGATGTATTGTATTTTCTCTTCTGTCCAGTTTGTATTCTGGACAGTTATTGTATTACATTTTAAATTCCTAGAAATTGCTCATGCACTTGTGACACCGGGTTCTGGGATGACTATGGGATTTATTTATTATTTGAATTTGTTAAAGACATTTTGTTTACTCAGTGGAAGTTCATTATTTACTATTTAATGTAATGAAAAGAAATTATTTCAAAACTACTAAAATGAGAATTTGATTAACTTCTTGGTGTTGGCTTGCCTGATAGTGGTGTCCGGCGCCATCACGACCATTAACAGATTTTGGGTCATAACAATAGGCATGGGACTGGTAGTGCACGTATAGAGTATGACATAGAACTGACTAGAGTGTTTTAGGTAAACAACTTAAAGATAGTAGTCGGGTAGCAGGAGATGATAGTTGATGCGAGACTAAATTGCATAGTTTAACATGTGATATACCTTACATTTTAGGTGCATTAATGATAAAAATACACTTGTTATGTGCTTAATGGGGTTTATTTCATGTGTAGGTGAATTGGAGATGGAAACGGAGCTAAAGATATGCAAATACGTCGAAATATACGCGAAAGGAGACACCCGAGCGATAGCCGGGAGACAGAGCCAAACGCCCTGACCCTACCTGGCGTTAGCCAGGCGTTTGGGCTGAAACGCCAGCCCTACCCTGGCGTTAGCCAGGCGTTTGGGTCCAAACGCCAGGGTCCCCATCGGCCAGAAACCGAGTTTTGACGAGTTTAAGTGTTTCCCAATTGAAATAGAAGTCTCCTACACGTTTAGGGTTTGTCCTAAACTTATAAATAGACTCCTAAAACACAACTACAAGGAGAGACTAGAGAGGGAGATTCGAGATTAGAGCGGATCAAAGGCAAAACATNAGTATAATCGTATGGTTAAGAGCTTAATAGGAGCAATATCTCGAAACGTGCTAATGCCTTGAGAATAGTCAGTACTATGGTTGTGACGCTTAGGCTCAATCTTTTGACTCTAGAATAAATACCTTAAATCAGGAATTCTTAAGATTTGCTTAACTGTTTTGACTGGAGTGTCGTGATAGATCCGATCCTGAGGGAGCTATGTGCCATGTGTGTGTGAGAGTTTTATGCTATTATGTGCATTGCATTTGATGTCTAGAACTTGCCCCGTGTGTGTGCAAAGCGAAAT
>ML331333.1:0-39134 GCA_005239505.1 Nicotiana paniculata | reverse complement strand
AGGTGTCTCCCATGAAGGGAGTGATGCGGTTTGGGAAGAAAGGAAAATTGAGCCCAAGGTATGCCGGGCCATATAGGATTGCTCAAAGGATAGGATAGGTGACTTATAGGCTGGAATTGCCCCCTGAGATGTCATTAGTGCACCCAGTGTTTCATGTGTCCATGTTGAAGAAGGTGATTGGGGATCCATCCGCCATTGTGCCGGTTGAGACGGTTGAAATTAATGAAGGGTTGTCATATGAAGAGGTTCCAGTTGCTATTCTTGATAGGAAAGTCCGTAGATTGAGAAACAAAGAGATAACTTTTGTTAAAGTATTATGGCGGAGTCAACAAGTCGAAGAAGCCACGTGGGAAGAGGCAAATGAAATGAAAGAAAAGTATCCCCACTTGTTTGAATAAGTCCGGTAGTGGTTTTCAAAGTTGTCATTCCTAAGCAAGTATATACTGTGTTAAATTTTGTGCAAGAACACTCCACTCCCCTAATTACCCTACTATTGTGACTTCCCAAACTTTGTGCCATAAATGTATATGTTGTTGTGAATAGCTGAATTATGTGCAACTCATTGGAATAGCTGAATTATGTGCAACTCATTGTAATAGTTGAAATATGTGAAAATTTGTGGAGTTAACCGAACTATGTGAGGCTTGTGAATTAATTGAATTACATGTATCTTGTTGAAAGGACCGAGCTATGTGCAAGTTGATAGAGTAATTGGTAATGTGTGGAATTGGTTAAACATGTGTTTCGAGAGCTCTCTGACAGGTAGATAGGCCTAATTACAAAGGAAACTCTGGGGAAATTTTCAGAAAATATCGGAGTTAGTAAAAATTTGGGGGTTGGTTTATTTTGTGTTTTCCTGCTCTAGTGGTTCCCTGATCCTCATTCGAGGACGAATGATTTTAAGTGGGAGAGAATGTAAAGACCCGTAAAATTTCATGGATAAAAACAATGCCCAAATAGGTCCCCGTGTTGTTATAACTGTAGAAATTCTTTAAACGGACCCTTTTTGAGTAAAAAGTACCCCGGGACTTAAAAGATAAAAAATTTCCAGATTTGCGCAGGTCTGCGGTCCATTATGTGCTCACAGATCAGGTATGCGAACCGCATAGTGGTCGCATACCTGGACAGTTTGCTGTCCATTTTGAGGACAGCTATGCGGCCTAGAATGCGATCGCATTTCACGAATGCGGGCTGCATAGTTGTCGCAATATTGCACCTTGGCTTTTGCAGAGGGAGTTATGCGACGCACTATGCGATCGCATAACAGGTATGCGGACCGTGATGTTTAACTTAAAGTCTATATATTTCTATGTATATCGCCTCATAGTTTACTTTTGTTTCGTGAGTTTTAGATGTTAAATGTGATGATTTATATTAATTTGAAGTATTTTTATGTTAAGGAATGATTCGGGATCAATTGGGGGCAAGACGCGCGAAATTAGAGCAAAAACGCAAAAACCGGGAAATCGGCGATTTTGGGCGCCACAGGCAGGTCTAGGCGCCACCTGTGGCGCTGGAGGCAGAAAGTTCATGAGGGTAAGTGCCCTTGTGGGCGCCCGGTGCTAGCCAGGGCGCCGGTGACGAGAATTTTTCCTATTTTGTCCGGGACACGGTTATTTCGGCCCTAAACCTACCCAACACGTATAAAAGCAAGTCTAAGATTATTTTTGAGGGTTGAACGCCACTTTGGAGGAAAAACACACACGGGATCATTAGGAAGTGGAGAATTCTCAGTTTTCTTCATTTTTTCTAGTATTTACAATTAATTCAACACTTATGCAATTGTTTGATTTTAGCATGAGTGGCTTAACACCCATTGTTCTAGGGTTGTGATTTAGCATGGATATTGTTGTTTGACCTTAGTTTAACCTTGATTTTAATTCACTCAATATATGGTTGTTTCTTCAATTCTGTGTTTAATTGCTTAATTGTCTGGCCAACAGTTAGGTTCTATATACTATCTATGTTATGCTTGGGAAAGCCGTATATTGATTAGAGAAGAATTGAAGAGAGCGCGATCTTAACCCTTCAGGGGAGCGGATTTGTGGTTAGGATAGGAATATACCTAGTCATCGTGCTTAATTAAATATCGTAATCTTAGTGCGTTTTGATAGATTAATTTCATAGGAATATATGCGTTAATCTATTGAGAATAGGCGAGTAGTGCTTCCGGAGAAGGCTATGAGAGCTCGATTAATTAGCAACCATGAGTGAATTATATGAAGGGGAGAGTTAATTAGAACACAATACGAATGGTGAATCGATCACAACCCTGGAATATTTGTCTCTATTGAATACACAATAATACTCTCGTTACTTGATTATTAGTTATTTCGTAGAATCGTAGTATAAAATAGTTACATTCCTGGATTTTTACTTTGGATTAATTAAATAACAATTATAGTGATTTAGTAAGTAGTTTACACAAGTCTCTGTGGGTTCGACATTCGATTTATCATTATATTACTTGTACGACCACGTATACTTGCATGTGCGTTTGGGACCAACAAGTTTTTGGCGCCGTTGCCCCAGACTTGAATATAGACTACTTTCTATTTTTTGCTTTAATTGTTTATTTTGTCCAGTCTAACGTTACTTGATTATTACTCTAATATCAGGAACTTTGATTGAATGCGTAGGGTTAGAATCCAAGACAGACTTGACGGCTTTAACCCCGAACCTAAGAGAATATTTCACAGGAGGTTGAGGGAAGCAAGGGATACAGACAATATTTAGGACCTCATTCAAATTCCTGTGAACATGGCAGAGGACCAACACATGGCCGTTCAGGAGGTAGCAATGCCCAGTATTGCTAATGTTACCTCCAGCATCGTGAAGCCCAGAATCACTAGGCACTTTGAGCTGAAACAGAGCATGATCCAGTTACTTCATACAAACGGGCAGTTTATGGGTCTCCCACACGAGGATGCTCAATAGCACATTATAAACTTCTTGGAGATTAGTGATACTTATATCACTAACGGGGTCATGCCAGATTATGCGAGGCTCACGCTTTTCCCATTCTCTCTGTTGGGAGAAGCAAAGTGATGGCTAAAGGCAGAACCAGCTAATTCTATTACAACATGGAGCGATTTGGCGAGAACATTTCTGGCAAGGTTCTTCCCTTCAGGCAAGACTGCAAAGATCAGAAGTGAGATAGTCTCCTTTAAATAGAAAGCAGACGAATCTTTATATTCAGCATGGGAAAGGTTCAAGGGGCTACTCAGAGACTGTCATTATCACAATCAGGCAAACGAAGTGTTAGTTCACACTTTCATTGAGGGGCTACGTCCCCAAACAAAAATTGTGGTAGATGCAGCAGTTGGAGGTCAGGTATTGGACAAGAATTATGATGAAATATTTGCATTATTGAATAAATTCTCCAAAACCAATCCAGACTGGCAAGGTGAGATGGGAAGGAGTGTGGTTCAAAAGTCACCAGGGGTTCTTGAACTAGATGTTGTCTCAACATTGTCAGATCAGATCTCTACATTGACTAACCAAGTCAATCAGATGACCCAATCATTAACAAGCAACAGTCTCAACCACTACAACAGGCCCAGCCAATGTAACAATGCAACAAATTCAGGTATTTTGTGAAGTCTGTGGAGAGGGTCACATGAGCAATCTATGCACAGCAAATCCAGAGTCTATATATTTTGTGGGTAATGTAAATCGAGGCCAAACAAATCAGTATGGGGACACTTTCAATCCCAACTGGAGGAACCATCCAAATTTCTCTTGGGGTGGAAATCAAGGCAATCAGAATCAGTATCGGCCTCAAGCACCTCAACAACAATACAAACCACCTCAGGCTAAACAATAAGCTAGCCTTGAGGAGATTATGAAGAGAATGATGAACGACCAACTTGCTTTCAATCAGAAAATAATGGCAGATCACCATGCCCAAGCAGCAGCAACGAGAAATTTGGAACGCCAAATGGGACAACTTGCTAGTGCCCAAAATACCAGACCAGTAGGAGCTCTTCCTAGTGATACTGAGCCTAATCCTAAGGCTTAAGTCAATGCAATTACCTTGAGAAATTGAAGAATACTAGAAGAAGCTCCAAAGACAAAGAAGAATACAGCTCATCCTGAAGGAGAATTAGTTCCCAAGCCAGTTGAGGGGAATGAGAAAGATAGTAAAGGGCTCGAGCCAGTAATTGAAACAAGGCCACTACCTCCGTTTCCACAAAGACTGCAGAGGCAAAAAGATGATGCTAAGTACAAGAGATTCCTAGATATGTTGAGCCAAGTGAGTGTGAATTTGCCTTTGGTGGAAATTTTGCAAGAAGTGCCTAAGTATGCGAGGTATCTCAGAGATATTGTGGCAAATAAACGAAGACATGCAGAGTTCGAAATAGTTGCACTTACTGAAGAGTGCAGTGCCAGAGTTCAGAGTAAACTTCCTCCTAAGTTGAAGGATCCTGGGAGTTTCACAATTCCTTTGTCTCTTGGAAAACAAGAAGTTGGTAGAGCCCTGTGTGATTTAGGGGCTAGTATAAATTTGATGCCATCTTCTTTGTTCAAGAAACTCAGATTGGGGGTTTTTAGACCTACTAAAGTCACTTTACAGTTAGCAGATAGGTCGCTAGTTATGCCGGAAGGAATTATTGAGGATGTGTTAGTTCGAGTGGGAAAGTTTATTCTTCCCGCTGATTTTATTATGCTTGAGTACGAGGCAGATGAGGAAGTGCCCATTATTTTGGGGTGACCATTCTTAGCTACTGGTGGAGCAATTATTGATGTGAGGACAGGGAAGTTAAAAATGAGAGTTGACGATGAGGAGGTCACTTTTAATGTGTACAAGGCACTTAAACTCCCAAAGCATTATGATGACCTGTGCATAATTACTGTGGTCGACGTGAAGGGGATAGATCAGAGTCCGTATGTGAATGGCAGTGATCCAGAGGAGGTGGTGTTGCAAGCTGAGGGTGTAAAGATAATTGATAAAAAAGCCAGAGATGAAAAAGGAGACTCGTTAAGAGCGTGCAAAAAGGCTAGGCTTCATGGGAGAAAGAAGAAGAGAAAGCGCCCAGCCTGAGCAAAGTAGCAGAGTCGTGCCAAGACTATAAATAAGGCACTTGTTGGGAGGCAACCCATCCTGTATATCTTTTATTTTTTATTTTTTTTAAGTGTCGAGTTTTGTGTTGCTTTTATTTTGCAGAGTAAGGGAAGTCTGAGTACCCAAAGTTGAGGCTGAGAGGCATGTTTGAGCTTAAGTGTTGGGTCATCCCGACTCTAAAGATTGAGAATCATGCCCGAGCTAGACCCGAGAGGGTCTCAGGGAGTATTTCTCACCCTTGTCTTAATGTTTTTCTTTGTGATCGTGCATCGAGGACTATGCATAACATAAGTGTGGGGTGGGAAAACTACTTTCTGAAGTGAAGTGTAATTGTATAAAATTAGTTTTTTTTAGTCAAGAAACGAAAAGAAAAATAAATAAATAAAAAATAGAAAAAGCTCGGATTTTTCCCAACGATGGATCTGTTGGACAATTTTCTTGAGGGATAAAGTCCAATTTAAAAACACCAAAAAGATTTTTTTATTTTTTTTCTTAGGATAGGTAGGTAGTATCCCTTGGTTTTTCTTTGGGCACCGGTTCTTTTCCAAGGGTGTAACTTAAACCGGGCACTTTAAATTATTATTTTTTAGAGTAGTTAGGAAGAAACTGAGTAACTTAGAAATACTCTATGACATGTTTGGTGCTGACATATTAGGTTATGACATACATTCTGCTTTCCCTTATATTTGGTTTGACATGTGATGCCTGAGTAAAAATAAATAGCCTATTTTGTGACGCCTTAGCTCAGTTGCTTGACTTGTATGCTACATAGTGTAATATTGCTTAATTCTCTCAATTTCATGTGCTTGCTTGACTTGAGAGTTGAATAAAACCGTTGTGATTGAGTCATGTGCAATGTGTGAGTGAGGTTTAGTGATTTTCTATGCTATCCTGTATAGTCTAGAACTTGCCCCGTGTGTTAATCGAAGTGAAATTGTAAGTTATGCTAGTCTAGGGGATGACATAGGTATTTTCTTGCTTGAACATGGATGTGCTTGTCACATGAAAATTAAAATTTTCCATTGCTAGCCCATTTGAGCCTTTTGACCTTTTCTTTGGTACCCACATTACAAGCCGTACCCCTATTTTGTTCTTAAATTGAGATTTTTGCACCTTTTCCTCCTAAGGCACTTAGTCGCTAAAAGAAGTAAGGTGAGATATTGGGGAGTAGCTTTTGATTGGAGCCATGGAAGGGCCCGTTGGTGCACTAAAATTGTATTCAAAAGTCACTAGCCATTGAATCTTCATGTATGGAGTGTGTGTAGGAAAGAAAGAGAAAAAAAATGATAGTAAAAGTATGTACAAAAAGATACACACCTCCAATTTCTATTAATTTGTGCTAGTGAAAATATAGAAGTGCTTAATTGAAAAAGGGCGATGTTGATTATGAATTGTGGCAAGGGAATTTGTTGAGAAGAATATGTGTTGATTTGTGAAGGTAGTGTATTAAAGTGCTTAGAGGGTTAGTCACTATTCTTAAATATATCCTACCCGTCCCTTCGCCTACATTAAAACCTTAAAAGTCCTAATTGATCCTAGATTTGGCTAACTTGAATTAGTAGAGATCTACACTAAGGGAAAGCTTATGGTACGACCACATGATGCATATGAATTCTTTGTGAGAGTAGTGAATTTGTTCAATTGTGTGATGTCCTTAAATTATATTCAAAAAGCATATTTGAATGTGGGGACTAGTTATATTCACTCTTTTATTTGTTGGTGAGGGCACATAACGATTGGTGATGTTGTAAACTTTCTTGTTGGGTAGGTGCGTGAATTGAGAGGGCTTAGTGGTTGCAAGTTGACTCTTGAGGTTGGGTGGTTGCAATTAGGTTGTTGGTATGATTGATAGAGTAATTATACTTGGGCATGTTTAAAGAAGAGGAATAATGTGAAATTATGTATGTTCATACTTGATTGCCGGTATCGATCATAGTCAAGGTATAAGGTGTGTGATTAAAAAGTAAAATACTCCTTCATAATGAACTTGGTACGTGTTGAAGGGTAGTAGATTGTCCCATTGCTCGAGGACGAGCAAGAGACTAAGTGTGGGGCGTAGATGTTTACCTTAAAGTATATATATTTCTATGTATATCGCCTCATATTGTTCTTTTGTTTCGTGAGTTTTAGATGTTAAATGTGATGATATATATTAATTTGAAGTGCTTTTATGTTTAGGAATGATTCAGGATCAATTGGGGGCAAAACGCGCGAAATTAGAGTCAAAACGCAAAAACCGGGAAATCGGCGATTTTGGGCGCCACAGGCAGGGCTAGGCGCCACCTGTGGCGCTGGAGGCAGAAAGTTCATGAGGGGCAGCGCCCTGGTGGGCGCCCGGCGCTAGCCAGGGCGCCGGTGACGAGAAGTTTTCCTATTTTTCCCGGGACTTGGTTATTTCGGCCCTAAACCTACCCAACACGTATAAAAGCAAGTCTAAGCTTATTTTTGAGGGTTGAACGCCACTTTGGAGGAAAAACACACACGGGATCATTAGGAAGCGGAAAATTCTCAGTTTTCTTCATCTTTTCTAGTATTTACAATTAATTCAACACTTATGCAATTGTTTGATTTTAGCATGAGTTGCTAAACACCCATTGTTCTGGGGTTGTGATTTAGCCATGGATATTGTTGTTCGACTTTGGTTTAACCTTGATTTTAATTCACTCAATATATGGTTGTTTCTTCAATTTTGTGTTTAATTGCTTAATTGTCTGGCCAGCAGTTAGGTTCTATATACTATCTATGTTATGCTTGGGCAAGTCGTATATAGATTAGAGAAGAATTGAAGAGAGCGTGATCTTAACCCTTCAGGGGAGCGGATTTGTGGTTAGGATAGGAATATACCTAATCACCATGCTTAATTAAATATCGTAATCTTTGTGCGTTCTGATAAATTAATTTCATAGGAATATAGGCGTTAATCTACTAAGAATAGACGAGTAGTGCTTCGGGAGAAGGCTATGAGAGCATTTATCGATTAATTAAAAACCATGAGTGAATTATATGAAGGGGAGAGTTAATTAACAAAATACAAATGTTGAATCGATCACAACCCTGGAATATTTGTCTCTATTGAATACACAACAATACTCTCGTTACTTGATAATTAGTTATTTCGTAGAATCGTAGTATACAATAGTTACATTCCTGGATTTTTACTTTGGCTTGATTAAATAACAATTATAGTGATTTAGTAAGTAGTTTACACAAGTCTCTGTGGGTTCGACATTCCATTTATCATTATATTATTTGTACAATCACGTATACTTATGTGTGTGTTTGGGACCAACAGACTGCATAGTGGTCGCATACCTGGGCAGTCTACTTTTCTTTTTGGCCCATTTGAGGGACAATTATGCGACAGGAATGTGATCGCATTCCTGACTGCATTTCTGCTTCGGGACTGTTAAATTTCTAATTTCATACCCAACCCCCAGTTCATTAAAACACCTCCTCCTTTCATTTTAAGCTCATTTTCTGATAAATTAGAGAGAGAAGAGAGTGGGTTATAGAGAGAGAGAGTCCAACTTCATCCAATTTGTTCCTCCAACACTACTCAGACCTGGAATTGATCAAGTAGGACATCATTTTCTTCACTACAAGAGGTAATCTTCTACCCCATCAACCTAAATTTCCAGATTTTTTTTAAAATGAAACATGGTTAGGTGAATTCATGAAGATAAGGGTAGGAGCCTTGCATGCATGTAACCAACTAATCATAATCTAGTAAAAGAAAATGGGTTAGAGTAATCTTTCACTAAAAAGAGGCCATTTAATCTAAAAAGAACACTTAGTGTTTGATAGAATGATCAAGTGAGTTCAAGACATGATCATTGTTCCTAATTCTAAGTTAAATTATGCCACATTGTAAACTAGATTGAAGGTGCTAGAAGGTCTGGGGAATTGTGGTAGAAATTAAGGAAAAATCCCAAATCAAGGTATCCAAGTGCTAAATGCTGTGTAGTAAATAATGAAAGTAAATATGGGCTGATTTTATTGAGTTAAATAATTGTGGCAACACCATATATGAATTGCTGATTGGTAAGGATCATTGTGCCTTGATTTCACATAGTTATTGGTTGATGTGAACTTATGTTCTTCATGATAAAGATCTTTGTGATATAATTATTGGTGATTGTTGTTATGAAATGGGAACATACGGTGGGATCGGTTGCGCACCGCAACACGAAATAATAAGGGTGGAGAGGTAATAAGGGTGAAATGTGATTTTACGGTGGGATCGGGTTGTGTGCCGCAACACGAAGTAATAAGGGTGGAGATGTAATAAGGGTGAGATGAGAATGTACGATGGGACCGGGTTGCGCGCCGCAACAGATGAGAAATTGAAACAAGTAACTGTGAAATCTTCATTGTGGTTTTCTATATACTTGTGTGGTATTTGTGTGGTTACCCTAATTGCTTTCTAATTGTGTATTGTTGATTCTACTTGGAATAAACTTGGTTAATACATGCTAGTACTATTCAATGGTACTAACGTCCCTATTGTCGGGGTTCTACATCTTTTATATAGATGTAGGTGGTTCCACAGCAGGTAGCTCAGACTGCCGATAATGGTGTTTCCCCTTCGTACCTTCAGCAGATCAAGTGAGCCCCATTTCTTCTCGGGGCCGTGTGTAGTCTACATCATCTTTTTGTATATGTTATGTATTTCAAGGTATAGTCGGGGCCTTGTTGTCGGCAAGTATTGTGTAAACCCTTAGTACTCTTAGAGGCTCTGTAGACATGATGTGGGTTGTACATATATGTATTTTGGGTGGTAAATGTGTTTACTAGTAATCGTGGTCCGAATCGGAATTGTTGTATGTTTTGTGATTATCAAATATGGAAATGATAAAGGATAATATGATCTCAAGTAGTAGATTCATGCTTAAACTCTAAATTTCTAATTCATGTGGAATAATGTATATTATAAACACGGGGTGATACGTTGGGTAGGAAAGGCAATCCAGGTCCGCATGACCAGGATCATCTAGTTAGGCACCGGTCTCGTCCCTCGGTTTTGGGGCGTGACAGTAGCGCACGCATAAGGAACGAGCTAGAAGCTATTAGAACGCTTAGGTAACAACTGAAAGATAGTAATTGGGTAGTAAGGAGATGATAGCCTGTGCGCTAATGCTATGAGTAACACCCCAACTTGGGGAAGTTACAAAGTATTGCATGGAATGATCCCATAGGCTAAAAAATCTAGGACCCCCAATCCCGTTTATAGTAACTTGTATTGTACAAATTATTTTCCTCCCCTTTTAGACTAATTCTCTTAGTTTAAGTTCGGCCGGGACCCACCGTTGTGGACCTCGAGGGGTGCCTAACACCTTTTCCTCGAGGTAATTTGAGCCCTTACCCGATATCTGGTGATGCAAACTGGTTTATGAGTTATTTGCTTTAGGTGCCCTAACGCACCTTAATCCTTTAGGTGGAGACTCTTCCAATCCCTTATCAAATCCCAAAAAAGAAGGAGTTGTCCTAGAAATGTCGAAACCCGATTTCGCGAGAAAAAAGGGGGCGCGACAGCATGACGACTCTGC
Source organism: Nicotiana paniculata (assembly GCA_005239505.1). NCBI lineage: Eukaryota > Viridiplantae > Streptophyta > Magnoliopsida > Solanales > Solanaceae > Nicotiana > Nicotiana paniculata. Next base: position 28,523 of record ML331333.1, on the reverse strand, counting down.
TGGGAACATTTCTAGGCTCTTACCATAACGAACCTGATTTTTCTGAATTAGTCTTTAAGAATGCTTTTATTATTCCGTCAATACTTGCATACCCCTTCCCCTCCCCACTTTATGTGGATTTATTTGCCTATCTTCAGTTATTTACTAATTCTCTTTCTTGTTTTATTACTCTTTACTGAGGAAACTGACTTGTCTCTTTGTTTTCTTTCTTAACTGCCTTTACAATTATTAAATACCGTATTTATCATTTTTCATCGCGCAAATACGTGACAACGTGCTATTGTCTATCGCATAAATCATGTTCAACATCATATCCACTCGTGCGTAATTAATACCATAGCAACACTTGATGGGTGTTTTCTCCCTTCTTATATCACCCTATTTGGATTTGGAAAGGCTTATTTGTGGTAGAACTAGTCAATCAGCGGTGCAGTCGACGGTTCTGTGCCTTTCTCCCTCAAGTCACCCGCTTGAGGGTACTAGTCTAGACTTCTATAGAAACCTTACTCTAATTATAACTGTACATGCATCATGGTCAAACCTAGCCTAGGTTAATATGTTGTCCACATAATAACCCTTTAAGAAATGTCTTGTCCAAAGTCTACCGGGGTTTCCATAATCCCAACGGATACAACCATGATCTGTGCATTAATTTGGAGAAATAAGTGCCAATATACTAATAATTAATGTATAAATAGTCGAATCTGGAGGGGGAAAGGGTCTTACTCTATTTGTTTTGCAGAAAATGAGGCACGAAGTCCCATGGTTCGGCATGGTCCGTAACATACCGCCATTGTTGCTAGATTGGTGGGAAGATCTTTTGTGAAGTGATAAAAACCACGTGAAAAGAGTCCTTGGAAACCTACCTTCCATATTAGATATCCAACCAAACATGTTGATCGAAGCTGCTACTATGTTCTGGGACGGAGAAAGGGCCGTATTCCATTTTGGCAACATAGAAATTACCCCTCTTTTGGAGGAAATAGGGGGATTCGCTGGACTACCTTGGGACAGTCCCGGTTAATTGGTTCCGAAAAATCGCACTCCCAGAGGGTTTCTGAAAATTATGGGTTTGAAAAAGAATGACGACATGGTATGTCTGAAGAATTCTTATGTACCCCTTGACTTCCTTTATGAGCGATATGGTCACAATAAATCCTATTGTATCTTTCATGACGAGTTCCCTATCACTTACCTAGGTTGGATTCATCGCAGGGTTTTCGTGTTTATCGTATGCTTCTTGGGTATGATAGTGTTTCCAAGCAAAAAGGACCGAGTTCACACCAGACTGGCCATGGTAACCAAAGCTTTAATGGGGGGAATCGAGAGACAAACATATACTATTGTCCCTATGATTATAGCAGACATATATCGGGCCTTGGATCGCTGCCAGAAGGGGTTCAAACACTTCGAGGGTTGTAATATGCTGCTACAAATTTGGTTGCTAGAACATTTCCAGAGGGGTCAATACCGCCAAGAGTTTTTGCGAAGACCATGGAACGATCACATAGCCTTTCATCACCACAAGAGAATGACCTTTATCCCAGATAGGTTTGCTCAACCGGAGAATACTACATAAGGGGTGCAATTTTTCGACAACTTGATTGAGGACCAGGTTCATTGGATGTTCGAGTGGTTCCCCACCAATAATTTCATCATCCGATCTAGGGACGCTCCACACTTGGTGTTGATCGGGTTAAGGGGTATACACCCCTATGTTCCTATCAGGGTTATGAGACAAGCTGGTAGAAAACAGATTATACCACGAGTTTCCAAATTGAGTCACTACAGGGAAGATTTCCAAGATGATGACATCCTATATAAATGTGAAGCTCAACATATGTGGCACTTGAAGATTATTGTGGAAAGGGACACCATCGAGCCGGATCGATATCAAGCAGGGCATGTGTACTTTTACCCATCATGGTTAGAGGACTGCATAGCAGGAATAGTCGAGCCAGGGGTCGGTCGAGGGAACAGAGTCGTAGATGAGGCTGACGAAGCACAGGTGAAGTATAACAGACTGCGCAAAAGGGTTCGCGAGTCCGAGGATGAGCATCTGGAACAACACAAGAATGATATGTAATTAATCAATGAATGGAGGGAAATGGCTACCAGATCGAATGAAAGGCTAGAATATCTGGAGCAGGGTCTGATGGAGTTGGAAGGGAAGATGAGGAAAAGAGTCATAGAGTGCCAGAATGCTGAAGGTATCGAAGGAGGACATCTCGCCAGGGAATACCTACTGCTGGACATGCGCGACCTGGGGAACCTGATCGATGGAGCCAAGAGAACAAGGCCTGGAGAAGGTCCTTCTGGGACCAAGTAGATTAGGCTTATTCGTTTTTTCCTTTCGAATGTATTAAGTCCAAGTTCCATTAGTGACTTACCTTATTGTCGTTTTAGATTCATCTTATTTATCGCGTTAATGAAATGAGGCAATTATTGGCATTAAAATTATCCAAATCTACTTGTCGCTAGTCCTACCTCGGGCACAACGAGGCTCTCAAATTAGGACGCGAATTTACATTCCTGCAATATGTGTTTAATACTGCAAACATTTTTCAGAACTCTCACTAACTTGGTTACCTTTTATTTTTCTTTCTTTTTGATTATTCCCATCCCCTAAGGTTGGTTCGCGTATACTGACATCATCATCATATCACACCCTCCACCTCCTCCTCCTCCTCCCCCAAGTGCATCAAAAGCGAAAAGGAAAGCTAAGATGGATAATATGAGTGGCGACAACACCGCACATGCTGAGAATGCGGAAACTTCTGATAGTCGGAGTACTCCAGCACCAAATGACTTGGTTTTGCGGCTTGAAAAGAAAATACTTGAACTACAGGGTGAGCTTGAGCATGTCCATAATTTGGAAAACCTCTCCCTCACACTAAATGTCCCAGATATCAACCATCCAAATACCCAAAACCCGGCACCTCCTCAGAATACACCCAACCAACGCCCGTAGAATCCTCCCGCACCCCACCAATATACAACCCCTCCCCAAAATCCTTTAGCCATACCTACACCTCCTCAACATCAGAATCTCCTGACTCAATATCCGCAAACCACTTACCACACTCCTCAGAATACCTCACAGCCTATCCCCGATCCCCAAAATTCAACCAATGATCACCACTATACCCAAACTCCTGGCCTTCACCAAAACAACCCCATATACGTGGAAACCTTACCCCCACTCTACTCAACCAAGCTCATATACACCAGAATCCGCCGAGAAAGACCTGCTCATTAAGAACATGGCAGAGGAGCTCAAGAAACTCACAAGCCGAGTTCAGGGTATTGAAGGAGGCAAAGGAATCGAAGGTCTGAATTACGAGGATTTCTGCATTCAGCCAGATGTGGAACTGCCGGAGGGTTAGAAACCTCCTAAGTTCAAAATGTATGATAGAATGGGTGACCTAAAGGTCCATTTGAGAACTTTCTATGACAAGCTCGTAGGGGTTGGAAAGGACGAAAAGATTCGCAGGAAGCTATTCATGAGAAGCCTCACTAGAGACGCCCTATCTTTGTACATAAGTCAAATCCCAAGAAATGGGCTAATTGGGTAAGCATGGCATCGGATTTCATGGATAGATTCAGATTCAACTCGGAAAATGCACTAGACGTCTTCTATATCCAAAATCTCAAGAATAAGCCCACTGAGACTTTCCGCGAGTACGCTACTCGATGGAGGTCAGAAGTAGCGAAGGTCAGGCCGGCATTAGATGAAGAGCAAATGAACAAGTTCTTTGTCAGGGCTCAGGATCCACAATATTACGAAAGGTTAATGGTAATCGAGAATCACAAGTTCTCTGATATCATCAAGCTAATAGAGAGGATCGAGGAAGGTATCAAAAGTGGAATGGTGACAAATTTTGAGGCACTGCAGTCTACGAATAAAGTATTACAATCAGGTGGCATATCAAAGAAGAAAGAAACGGGAACAGTAATGGTTGCCCAAGGTCAGAAATCTCCAGTGTACCAGACACCTCCACCCACATACCAACCTCCACCTCCCAGATATCCTCAATCCGTTACCGCTTACCACACCTATATACACAACCAGCCTATTATCATTCACCTCCAGCTCGTCCAAATTACCAAAAACCCATGCCCAATTTTGATCGCAAACCACCCAGATAATACACCCCCATTGCTGAACCCATTGACCAATTGTATGAAATATTAAAAGCTGCTGGATATGTCACCCTTATTCCCGTCGTGGCTATGGAAAACTCATCACAATGGGTCAACCCAAAGACGTGTGCGTACCATTCCGGTATGAAGGGACATACTATTGATGAATGTCGCACACTAAAAGACAAGATCCAAACACTGATTTATACCAAGGTCATACAGGCGAAAGAAACCACACCCATTGTTCGCAACAACCCCCTCCCAGATCATAGGGGTGAAGGAGTCAATGTAATAGAAACCGATGAAGAATGGGATCCCGAGGGATCAATCAGACTTATTCGGGAAGGTGATGATACTAAGAAGCCGGCAGTCACGCTCAATCCCATTGTGCTACAGGTACAAACTCCAGTAAAAGTTTAGGTAGCCACATCGGCTCCTTTTGAAATAGAAGTGACACCACCTGCAACTACACCTGCTCCGTTTGAGGTAGAAGTATCCACCCCTTTCAGCGTGACGATGGAACCCACACCACCCTTCAGTTCCAACGTTGTACCTTGGGATTATGTTTCCGAATCTAGTAGAAAAGGGAAAGTAAAGAAAGAAGAGTCCGGCGCTGCACAAAGAATGACCAGAACAGGAAGAATCTACACACCTGAGCATTTGGGAGAGACCAGTAATCAAGCTTCTAACAAATAACCCATCATTGAAACTTCTCCAGACGACCTTTGGAGGAAAGAACAAGCAAGGGAGTATTCTGTTGTTGATAATCTGAATAAGACTCCCGCCCAGATATCCATCTTATCGCTGCTGCAAAATTCTGAAGCACACAGGAATGCTATAATGAAGGTACTGAATGAAGCATATGTGCCCAACAATATTACTAGCGGATAAATAGACAATATCCAATATGGTGGGACAAGTGTTGGAAAGCCATAAGATCACCTTCCATGAAGACGAATTGACACCTGAAGGGTTAAGACACAACAGGGCACTGCACATCACAGTGCAATGTGAAGATACAGTATGCTTGTTCTCTTGAGAAAATCACAAGCAATGGCACGAGAAATTACCATTCACCTTACTGGGATACCGTACCACAATCCGCACATCAATCAGGGCAACCATCTATCTGTTGGTTTATGGTACCGAAGTTGTCATTCCCGTCGAGGTAGAAATTCCTTCTTTAAGAATCATACAAGAAGCCCAACTCAGCGATGCATAATGGATAAGGAACCGCTATGAGAAATTATCCCTCATAGACAGAAAGAGGATAAATGCAGTGTGTCACGGCCAGCTCTATCAGAATAGAATGTCCAGGGCTTTCAATAAAAAGGTCAGACCAAGACAGTTCACGCTAAGGAAGCTGGTACTGAAATGGATCTTTCCACATCAAGATGAGGCCAAAGGGAAATTCTCTCCCAACTGGCGAGGTCCTTACATGGTTCACAGAGTACTGACAGGAGGAGCACTCATACTCGCAGAGATGGACGGATAAATCTGTCCAAAGCCTATCAATTCAAATGCAGTCAAAAGATACTATGTGTAAACTATTTATGCTTTTCATATGATGTAAATTGAACTACGCTCGACCTGATTCCCGTTTAAGAGGGGATATGTAGGCAGCCATGTGGGTTCGGTCATAATTCAATAACATTTCTATTTTCCCCACAATCAGAAACTGGGGCAGAATTTTGAGGAGGACCTTCAAATTTTGAAGCAAGTTCAGCCAACCGCAGCATATGGAGCAATCAGAAAAGTCATCTAGTTAACTGGGGCAGAATTTTGAGGAGGACCCTCAAAATTCTACGGCAGAGGAAGTCGCAATATCTCTAATTATGTCACAGTTACTGGTTCATCTAACTAACTTCTAAACTGCATACTATTATATCTTTGAAAATTATACACGCATGCTTTTGAAAAAGAAACTTTGCTTTAGCCATATTCTACCCTAATAGCTTGACCAGGATCTTCAGACGGAGCGGAGCAAATCGAGCAAGAAAAGGAACAAACCAACCTCCCCCCCCCCCAAAAAAAAAACTCATAAATTTTCTTTGGATGCAGGACTATATCATCATGATAAACACCATCGCAACGACACAATCACTATGCATGAAACACATTGTCAGCTAAGAATACTTCACTCTTCCCCTTTCTCCTTGCATGAGGCTAAGTCCTACCTCTCTACTTGCATAAGGCTAAGCACTGCCTTCTGTTTGCATGGGACTAAGAACTGTCCCGAATCTTGCATGAGACTAAGACCTGTATCAATCCTTACATAATACTAAGCCCTGTCTCAATCCTTGCATGAGGTTAAGCACTACATTCTCTTTGCATGAGACTAAGCCCTGTCTCAATCATTTGTATGAGGCTAAGACCTCCCTATTTGCATAAGGCTAAGCACTGCCTTCTCTTTGCATGAGACTAAGTCCTGCCTCAATCCTTGCATGAGGCTAAGCACTACCTTCTCTTTGCATGAGACTAAGCCCTGTCTCAAATCACTTGCATGAGGCTAAGCCATGCCTCTCTGTTTGCATAAGGCTAAGCACTGCCTTCTCTCTGCACGAGACTAAGCCTTGTCTCAAAATCCTTTCATGATGCTAAGCCCTACGTCTCTGTTTGCATAAGGCTAAGCACTGCCTTCTCTTTGCATGAGACTAAGCCCTGTCTCAAATCACTTGCATTAGGCTAAGCCATGCCTCTCTGTTTGCATAAGGCTAAGCACTGCCTTCTCTTTGCATGAGACTAAGCCCTGTCTCAAATCCTCGCACGAGACTAAGCATTGTCTCTCTTGCATTTTTCTCTTCTCTCGGGCTAAGCTCTGCCCTTAACTTCACACAAGACTAAGCTCTGTCTTTTTGTCTCTAGCATCATGTCTCCGCACCTCATAGGCTGAATACATCCAACTTGTCCGAAGGCATCATAGTCTGAAGGCACCATCCTCATAGCCGGAAGACGTCATGCCATGGCCTGAGGATCTCTCAAGCTTACACATCATTATTCAAAGGAGTCATGGTTCGGAGGCACCATTTTCATGGCCTGAGAACATAATTTCATGGCCTGCAAATTCCTTAATGCACAATTCATGGCCTGGGACATCATGGTTTAAGGACGTCATCTTCAAGCGTCCAAAGACAGTTTTCATGGTCTGAAGGGAATTTGCATCATGTCTAAATTTACGCAAATTTATACGTATATTCTTGCAGTACATCTTTTGATTTGCAGGTAACCCAGTGAGTAACTGTTATCCCAACAGGAGCAATCCCGCTCCAGTTCCTTCAAATTATTTCAAACCTGACTGCTCACTATAACCGTTTCACCTATTCGAAGCCTTGTGTCCGTCCTTGTGACAACCCGATTGGTTTATTCCACCGGTGGATCCAGAACTACATACGGCCTATAAAAACAGGGATATGTAGGCAGCTCGGGGACCAGAGTGCGGCCTATATCTCTCAAATCGCTCTATTCGGTCAAAACTGGCCATCATATCTTTACCCGAAAACTCTTTAATCCTTCCCGGGTAAAGAGGGGCAGCATTTGATAGCCAATTTTTTTCATATATATTTCAAAAAATACATATATACCTTCAAAATAGTGCATGAGCATCAACCCGTATTTTTCCATAACTTTCCGTAATTTTAAAGGATTTTTAATCAATTTATTCCATCATTTTATTATCTAAATAATTACTAATTGCATCACAAATGATTTTATAATAATTTTATTATTTAATTTTATCATTTATATTTATATTAAGCTCTAATCATTTAATGCCTAATTATATTTGTACCTTTAGGCTATAATTATAATAATTTTGCAATAATAGCACATATATGCATAATTACTTCATTTACACGGAAAATAAATTTTTATATTTTTTATAATATTAAGTAATTATTTTAAATTATTTTCATATACAAATAATGTTTTTTTATCATTCATTAATTATTTTATTAATTTAAGTGGGTATTAAAATATAGCATCTTTTAATGAATTTTTTCGGACCTACCCATCCCAATACCCATTACCCTAACCCAGTTACCCCAAACCCATACCCGTCCAAATTGAAACCCGCCCGCCTAAAACTCTAATCCTGGCCGTTGATCTCAGAAGATCAACGACCTCCAATCAATCACCCCTCTAATAGTACTGATTACCCCAAACCATAATTCATTTTTCCCTACCCGCCTTCTTCTGATCCTCTCCTCTTATCTCTCACCCCCTCAAACCCTAGCCCCACTGTCACCATTTCTCCTACCAGAAATGGAATCATTCTCTGATTCCTTGCCTTATCTAGCCTTACATCCTTACTTACTACCCGTCTTTGATGTTACTTGACTTATTTGTCTCAAAAGGCAAGTGTATCTCAAGAGACTCGAACTAGATCTGGTCCAGAATCTCTTATATTTCTATTATTCCCGTCTATGTTCATCCCAATACCTATAAGTACGAATATTTTTCGTATCTTCCAGTTAGGGTTTTGAATCTCTGGTTCAAATCAGATTTTTGGTTCATTCTGGTTCCCTTTAATTTACTGGATCTGGCTATTTTTGGTTGAATCTGTTACTTACCCTAAACTTAGGGTTCAGATCCTTCCAGATCTAAAACGATTTTTATGCTTGCTTTGGTATTTCTCCTCTAAAATTTCGGTACCTCTATCCTTATATATCATAGTCTTTTTCTATTATTATTTCTTATCGATCTTGTCTACCATAGAATTGGGGTTTTGATTTTAACAGATTTTGCCAAAAATGATTCAACCTTTAATGGTTTTCCTTTATTGACCGATTTTACTTACTTTAATTAGTTTCATTTATATGTCTTTGTATTTATGCCTATTTTCTTAGGGTTCCGATTATTTAATTTTTTCTTTTACTTTTTTTGCCTTTTTGTATTTAACTCTGGCGTTAATCGCTAATTTTTTACCTACCCCGAAATTAGGGTTTCAAAACCAGTCTTTCCTTTTGTATAGTACTCGTATTCCCTTATGTGTTTGATTTACCCCTTAGCCTTATTTCATACCTTATTTGATCCGGTACTTGATTACTGATCGATTCCCTAAATTAAGTATTACTAGCCTAATTTTATGTTGTTGTATTTTGTTAAATTATTTTGCTCCGACTCAAATTGATTCCTTAATTAGTGCAATAGTGACTCATTACCTTATTTGTCTGCTTGATTCAATACTATAAAACCCCCTTCCTCATTCCCTTTAGAAAGACTCGAATCCTGTTATTCTCACAAAAACCTAAGTTCTCTTTGTTCTCTCTTATTCTGATTTCTGTACTAAGTGGTTATTATTTGGCCAACTGAAAGCCAAGGCCAAGTTATTCTGGAATTTCACTGCTATTTCACCTTTATTTGTTTTCTTCTCAACTGGTATGCCCTAACCTTTGCAATTCCATTCTCTATGCTTTGTTTGACTAGCATGTTTCAATTGCTTAGCATGATTCTGCCCTTTCTATGACAATTTGATGATATTTTTAACCTAAGAATAAGTTATTTCAAATAATATTAATCATCTCCTAAGATTAAGGTTTAGTCTGTTTTCTTGCAAGGTACTGTAAACATGTGATCACCTGTTTGTTGTTAACTCATATGACCTGTCTGTTTAATTCAAATGTTTTTGCCTAATTGCTTCTGCGTTTTAGCCATGACTGTTTTAAATACTAGCATGAAATACTTAGCTTAATCAGATGACAACTTGATTGAACTATGTGCTGAACATGAACCTTGTTTGCTTCTTGGTGCAGTTCTGCCAGCAACACTGTGTTCTGAACTTTCATTCTTCTAAAATTGAACTATTTTGAAATTTTCCCCTTTTCCTTTATATACTAGTTTTAAAACCCCTACTCTTAGTCATTTAGGTTCTCAACCACCCCCAGTGTGACACTGCCTAGGGTCCTTGAGACTCCTTTGAACTCTAACACATTGGGGCTAGTTCTCCAATCTTGTATGAGTTACCTTCTGAATGTGGTTCTGGTGTGAGCATTGCCCGGGGTCCCTGAGGCCCTTGGGAACTTTGACACACCGGACGCCTGATTTTTAATTTGCCATGGATAGATCATTACTATACTTCAAAGTTGTTATGTTGGAAGGCCTGGTTCCCAGGTTTATATTGGGCCTATGAAGGCTCCCTATAATGTAATGGATACTATTATGTAATTTATTCATTCTAGGTTGTAATAATTTTTGTAATAACAGATTTGGGGTTTGTTAGTGAAAGCTGGGGGGTTTCCTCCTATTTTTGTTAAACTCGGGTAGAAATCTTGTCTATGGGTTTAATTGTGTTGACCAAGTCATGTGATTACTACTACTTGTTTAGAGATCCTGCCTATAGGAATTTCTTGAGTGCTTAGTTCTGTACTTTTACACTCGCATATTAGAGATCCTGTTTATAGGCCTTTTCGTTAATTCTTCATTAGAAATCATGTCCTAGGATCCACACATTTTTTAAACCCCAACGTTCATTAGTGACCATGTCTACAAGATTCTGTTTGTTTGAAATAATAACCTTTTCTGGCAATCTGCTTAAAATTCTACCTAAATACGATTAATATATACTACGCCTATAGGAAGTAAAGATCAGTTCAAACTTAGAAATCATGCATATAGGATTTAACTAATAGATATCATGCCTATAGAGTGAAATCAGTTTTCAAACTTAGAAATCCTGTCTATAGGAGTTTAAAGATCAGTTCAACCTTAGAAATCATGTCGATAGGACTTAAACTAATAGATATCATGCCTATAGGGTTAAATCAGTTTTCAAACGTAGAAATATTGTCTATAGGAGTTTAAAGATCAGTCTCAACTTAGAAATCATGCCTATAGGCTTTAAATCAATTCTGCAATTAGCAAGCATNCTTAATCCCGTTTATAGTAACTTGTATTGTCCAAATTATTTTCCTCCCCTTTTAGACTAATTCGCTTAATTAAAGTTCGGACGCGATCCACCGTTGTGGACCTCGAGGGATGCCTAACACCTTACCCCCGAGGTAATTTGAGCCCTTACCCGATATCTGCTGATACAAACTGGTTTATGAGTTAATTGCTTTAGGTGCCCTAATGCACCTTAATCCGTTAGGTGGCATCTCTTCCAATCCCTTACCCAATCCCAAAAAGAAGGAGTTGTACTAGAAATGTTGAAACCCGATTTCGCGAGAAAAAAAGGGCGCAACAGTGCCGCCGTGGAGAGGGGCGGCGTTGATAATGGAGGAGTGGAAGAGAAGAGGGACTGCTAGGGTTTGTGTTATATGAAAAGGAGGCAAAAAGGGGTTGATTTCCTAGCTTATAAACCTAGATGATATTTATTTAGGGCAGTTGTATGGAAGAGAAATGAGGGTTCAAATTGGATCTAAAATTTACTTATCAAAACGACGTAGTTTAGGCACTAAACTACATCCTTTCGTGATCTACTGGTAGCCCCTTTGTGGATTAGCCATTGCACTTTTGGCCACTTAAATTATTTCAATTTTGGCCTAATTCTCTTAATCCTACTTATTAAACTAAATTTACACAAATTAATTAGTTAATTAAATAACTTATTCAAATGATCAATTAACTAGATTAATTCACCAACTGAATAGTTAGTTAATTCCTAAAATGCACAAATGAAGAAAGAACTAATTTTTTTTTGGTATTTTTATGATAGGAAATATGAAATTAAAGACACAAATATTGAGAAAAATAATTAAAATAACAAAACACTAATGAATGTGGGAGATGTTAAAATAGTGCAAAAATTAGGTATTCACAGCTGCCCCTCTTTGCTCGAGAACATGAAGAGTTTTCGTGCAAAGAAAAGTGAATGCCATGGCTAATTTTTGCTCACATATCACTCCAGTGGAAGCAGTTTTTGTGAAAAGGGTGACCAAAACTTGCTTCCGAGGTTGCCTACATATCCTTGTTTAGGGGAATCAGGTCAGTGTAGTTCTGAGAAAATTTGGTTTCTGGGACTACCAGACACTGGAGTTAAGACTGTTGTTGTTGTTGATGATGCTACTGTTACTTGTTGCTTACATCAAAAGAAAATGAGAAGAGAACTACAGATGTTTGCAAACTAGGAGTTACAAAATTTCTATATGTGTGCCTTCTGGAGTCAAATCTTGATTCTTGACCTAGTTGCTTGTGTTGACCTTTGATTGGATCTTGATGCTATTTGAAGAAAAGATTATGACCCAATCTCAATTGCTTGCTTTCCTCATCTGGAATTTAGAAGATGAATCTTGAGAAGCTGGGTTGCTGACACATTATCAAAGTTAACTCCAACTATCCTGTGATCGAAGGACTTCTTCCTTCTGATGATAACTGAAAGTGTAAGCTTTGATCGTTACAACTTGTGCTCTACGGTGGGGCCTGTAAATCCATCAAAGACGAACAAAACGAACAAAATTTTCTGCCCCAGTTTGGCGCTGAGAAAATTTTCTGAGTTATTGGGTAAAGCTGCAGATCAGCTTGTTTTAGTTGAAAGGTGCAAGATATTGGAGACTCCGAATCGAGTGTGCTTCTCTTAGAAGTAGAAATGATAAAACTTAGACTATGAGGTGCATTTCCCATGGGTAGCATTGTTATGACTGTGAAATTCAAGGACTCGAACTAGGAATTGCGTCTCCTAGAATTAATGATTCATATTAGGAAGTGCGTCTCCTATTAGAATGAATAGGGTTGACTCAATCTAGGAAGTGCGTCTCCTACGAGTGAGGTTGAAAGACTTGGACTAGGAAGTGCATCTCCTGGGATTGATGGTTCAGAGTAGGAAGTGCATATTCTTTTGGAGTGACTTAAACTAGGAAGTGTATCTCCTGCGAGTGAGGTTGAAAGGCTTGGACTAGGAAGTTTATATCCTAGGATTGAAGGTTCAAATTGGGAAGTGCGTCTCCCATTGGAATAACTCAAACTAGGAAGTGCATCTCCTAGGATTGATAGTTCTGATTAGGAAGTGTGTCTCCTATTGGAATAACTCAAACTGGGAAGTGCATCTCCTATAAGTGAGGTTGAAAGTCTTGGACTAGGAAGTGCGTCTCCTAGGATTGATGTTTCAGAGTAAGAAGTATGTCTCCTACTGGAATAACTCAAACTAGGAAGTGCATCTCCTACGAGTGAGGTTGAAAGACTTGGACTAGGAAGTGCGTCTCCTCGGATCAATGGTTCTGATTAAGAAGTGCGTCTCCCATTGGAATAACTCAAACTAGGAAGTGCATCTCCAATGATTGAGGTTGAAAGGCTTGGACTAGGAAGTGAATCTCCTAGGATAGATAGTTCTGATTAGGAAGTGCGTCTCTTGTTGGAATAACTCAAACTAGGAAGTGTGTCTCCTACGAGTGAGGTTGAAAGCCTTGTACTAGGAAGTGAGCCTCCTAGGATTGGTGGTTCAGAGTAGGAAGTGCGTCTCCTACTGGAATAACTCAAACTAGGAAGTATGTCTCCTACGAGTGAGGTTGAAAATTTTGGACTAGGAAATACGTCTCCTAGGATCAATGGTTCTGATTAGGAAGTGCGTCTCCTATTAGAATGACTCAAACTAGTAAGTGTGTATCCTACGAATGTGGTTGAAGGGTTTGGACTAGGAAGTGCGTCTCCTAGGATTAATGGTTCATATTACAAAGTGCGTCTCCTATTAGAATGGCTCAAACTAGGAAGTGTGTCTCCTATGAATGAGATTGAAAATCTTGGACTAGGAAGTGCATCTCCTAGGATTGGTGGTTCAGAGTTGGAAGTGCGTCTCCTATGAGTGAGGTTGAAATTCTTGGACCAGGAAGTGCGTCTCCTAGGATTGATGGTTCAGATTGGAAGTGCGTCTCCCATTGGGATGACTCAAACTAGGAAGTGCGTCTCCTACGAGTGATGTTGAAAGGATTGGACTAGGAAATGTGTTTCCTAGGATTAATGGTTCCGGTTAGGAAGTGCGTCTCTTATTGGAATGACTCCAACTAGGAAGTGCATCTCCTATGAATGAGGTTGAAAGGTTTGTACTAGGAAGTGACTCCTAGGATTTGATGGTTCAGATTAGGAAGTGCGTCTCCCAATGGAATGACTCAAACTAGGAAGTGTGTCTCCTACGAGTGAGGTTGAAGGGCTTGGACTAGGAAGTGCTTTTCCTAGGATTAAGGGTTCCTCTTAGGAAGTGCATCTCCTATTGGAATGACTCAAACTAGGAAGTGCATCTTCTACGATTGAGGTTGAAAGGTTTGGACTAGGAAGTGTGTTTCCTAGGATTTGATGGTTCAGATTAGGAAGTGTGTCCCCTATTAGAATGACTCACACTAGGAAGTGCGTCTCTTACGAATGAAGTTGAAGGGTTTGAACTAGGAAGTGCGTCTCTTAGGATTAATAGTTCATATTAGGAAGTGAGTCTCCTATTAGAATGGCTCAAAATAGAAAGTGTGTCTCCTACGAATGAGGTTGAAAGGTTTGGAGGGAATGTAACCAGGGGTTGGCTCCCTGTATCACTGAGAAAGAATGTAACCAGGGGTTGGCGCCCTGTATCACAGAGAAATAATGTGACTAGGGGTTGGCGCCTTGTATCACTAAAAATGAATATAATCAGGGGTTGGCGCCATGTATCAATGAGAAGGAATGTAACCAGGGGTTGACACCCTGTATTACTGAGATAGAATATGACCAGGGGTTGGCACCCTGTATCGCTAACCAAGGGTTGGCGCCTTGAATCACTTAGAGAGAAAGTAACTAGGGGATAAGATATCTTGTATGAAAATGGAACCTAACTAAAGATTGTTGTACCTTATATTGGAAAATACAGCTAGGGATTGGTGTACCCTATACTGAACATGCTACTAGGGAGTGGTGTGCCCTATATAAAAATGGAATCTCAACTAAGGACTGGTGTACCTTATGCTGGAAAATGAAGTGGCCGATGATGTATTTATGGGCAGGCCTAGAAAGAAAAAGCAGAGACTTTGAAGAACTTACCTTTGGTGACATTCGTCCTTTGAGAACTTCATTTCTAAACTACTTTGTTTCCTGCTTCAAACAAAGAAAGATTTGTGAGTTTCAAAGTGGTGGTCGATTTGTGGCCTTGATTCCTTGAGTAGTCTGAATTCGTGGCGACCTTCTGAAGAAGAAACTGATTCTTTAAGTGCAGTAGTGAGTTGCTCAGATAATCTGTATTACTTTCTGGAGACCTTGGCTTTCTATTGTTTCCCCCGACTGTTTGGTACCCGAATGTCACACACCCTTTGGAATTATTTTTTTAAAAAAAAAAAAAAATTGATTATCTTGTGCCCGGTATCAGTTTATGTATGTGGTGCTATCAACTTTACCTATGAATCAAGTCTTGCTTAGCGACCTTTTTGAATTCTTTGAAACACTTTGTTCGACTTATAAGAGGAAGTCACAGTTGTATTTGTGCCTTGTAAATGTCGTGTATGCCCCACATCATTTGTTTTGCACTTCCGGGAAATTGTGACCAATTTTGTGGCCCTCTTTTTGTTGGATTTCTAAGCAAATAGACCAGAAAAGTTTTCTCTTTTGAACTTCCGTTTGCATGAACCCTCAGATCTTGTTTAACTTCAACAACTTATTGTGCATGTTGCTCCCTGGGTATGTCCTCTTTGGTGCTAGGATAGACAGTTAGAAAGCTGGTAACACATTTTGAAATCATTTCTTGTTTGTTTTAACAAAGACTAGCTCAAAATAATAATGCAAATGGACACAATGACGCAATGTAAAAGTGAGAAGGAATAGTATTTAACTAAAAATGCTACTTTAGGGGAAAAGAAAGAAATAAGGGAATCTTTTGAATGTGGCAGCCAACGTTAATGATCATAACATGCATTTTGGATTGAGCGGCCGAATTTATCCAATCAATCCACCCTTTCTTCTTGTTGTTATTTTCGTCTTTCAAGTTGGCTTCTTTGTGCCAATCATTTGCATCAAATCACAGCTTACCTTCGACCAGCAGTGCCCCGAAAGATTTTCATCAACCAGCCTCTCTCATTTATTTATCTCTACTTACCATCTCCTTACAGTGCCCATGAGGTTTTTCACCAATAAGACTCTCCCATTTTCATTCATTATCTCTTTTTTTTTGTGCTAGCAACTTGACATTGTTCTATGTCATGTGAAAATTGTTGCTTATTGTGTGCTTCCCCTGGCATTCTAAAAGACTAATTGGAAGGTATTTATTTGGAAGGCTTTTGGAGAGGGTTAGAAATAAAGGGTCACATTAAGGCTCAAAATAGACTCAAGATGATAGGGTTGTAAATTTACAACTCTTGGAATCGACTCTTCATAAAAACACAATATAAAAAAATTCTTCCCTAGTTTCAAATACTAGGTAATTTTTATTTTTGAGTTGGCTAGACTGAACCCTAGTGTAGAGCTGCCTACGTATCCTTTAAAGGAATCAAGTCAAACGTAGTTCAAACTAACACGAAAGATTTCGTTGTTGTTTTTATTTTCTTCTTTTTTTTCATCATTCTTTCTCTTTTCCTTCACTTCTCTTATCTTATTTTTTTATAATCAAATTATCCTAGCTCCTATTTTATAGTGGCATGGGTCTTCGATTCTTTGTTTTTTTTTAATTTTTATACTTGATTTCAAAAGAGGAGGGTCGAAGAAAAATAAAACAGGCTCAAAAAGGGGTAATGAATGATATAAAGTATTTGGGTAGAAGAAAAATAGCCTCCCAGCTCAAGAATTCCAAGCATACTATTTGTTCTCAGGTTCGGTATTGATGGACATGACTGTCTTCTTGGTTTTACTTTGATGTGAAATGATGTACTTCAGTACCAGCTAATTCATTTTAAATTCCCTGGAATGCACCTTCTTTGGAGATTCAGGTCATCTTCCCTGATATGATTAGATTATGGCAGGCCGTGGCCAAAACCCTTTCACTGATTAGTCCAACCAAACTTCAAAACTTTTAATTATCCATATGCCAGTAATTCATGATAGGTTTGGGATAAACAACTTTAACCTCTATGAATATGATTGTTTTGGTTCCATGTGATCTTGACACGGGATTATCATCAAAGTTTTTCAACCTCTTACTTGTCCTCCACGTGTTTTTCCTCAATTCAATTCAAGATTGGACAAGCTTTCTAAAATCTAGCCGTAAACTCCGCATGCATGTCGTGTCACTAAAATTGGCGTGAAAAGATATATATATATATATATATATATATATATATATATATATATATATATATATATATATATATATATATATATATGACATAAAGAAGAGAAAAAAAGTTGTATTTCATTGATTAAAGGATAGAGAGGTTTGATGACAGGACAAACAAATAGCATCTGGATCACAACCTCGAAATAATCTGGATGATAGAAACTATGACAAAATAAGTTACCAAGACTCCTTCCCGGCAAGGAAGGGAGTGACTTTCCAATTATTAAGCTCAATGTCTTAGCTACGAATTTGCACACCAGCATCAAACAGGACCTTCAACAATTTTGATTGCCTTCCATTTAGTGGACATGTTCTTGACATTTTTCACCAAACTGTCCCCCTATTCTTTATCATTGTAAATCATCTGAACATTGTGTGCTTTTTCATGACGTTTAGGGTGCCATTATCTTGGACCACGAGCATCCCTTCTTGAATTATCATTTCTATTTCCATTTTCCAAAGCCTGACAATCCTCAATGCTATGCCCTGGACATTAGAATGGTACACGCATTGTACAACAGGGTTAAAACCTTTTGCATATAGATCAGAAACATACCCTTGCAGCGGCTCAATCATGCCACAACGTTTCAAACTTTTAACAAACTTGTGTAGGATTCTACGGTTGGCGTGAAATTGTCCCTCTGCCTATGCTCCCTTTCATACTCTTGTTTTGGACGAGTGCTGTAGAGTGATTGAGAGTTCTGATGTCGCGGATGAAGGTATGTTAAAGTTGGGGCCCGCATATGTTGGTGATTGGATGGTTTGGCATAAGACTGAGTTGCATACTGTGTAAAAGTGAGTATCGTGGATCCAGGGGTTAAGATGCTCCCTTTTGGACTCTTTTTGCCCGTGATGCCATCATGGACTCCTCATCTTTCTTCTTTTGGTTAACACGGTTGTTCGGCCTATTATGGATTTCTATGGTGGCTGCTTTGAGAGCCGCTTGACTTATAATTTGTCCAGTATTGAGGCCATTCTCGACCATTTCTCCTATCTTGATTGCATCAGCAAAAGGTCTGCCTATTACGGCCATTATATTTTGAAAATAATCAGGATCCTGAGCCTGAAGGAAGACAGTGATTAACTCATGGTCATCCATGGGTGGTTTAACTCTAGATGTTTTCTCTCTCCACCTAACGACATACTTCCTAAAGCTTTCAGTCGGCTTTTTCTTCATATTGGACAGGGAATTGTGATCTGGCGCAATATCAATGATGTACTGAAATTGTTTGATGAAGGTCTGGGCTATGTCGTCCCAAACATGCCAGCGAGAGATATCTTGGTCAATGAACCATTCAGAGGCTACCCCCACCAGACTCCCCAAAATAAGCCTCCAGCAACTCTTCTTTTCCTCCTGCACCCCTCAGCTGGTTACAATACCTTTTCAAGTGGGCGATAGGGTCGCCGTGTCCATCATATTTCTGAAATTTTGTTGTCTTGAACCCTGGGGGTAAATGGATGTGAGGAAACATGCACAAATCACTGAATGAGACACTTTTGTGACCAGTTAGTCCTTGTATGTTCTTTATGTTCTACTCAAGACTTTTCATTTTCCTGACCATCTCATCTAGCTCTGATGTCTTTACAAACTTTTCATTTTCTACAGGTAACTCATACTGTGGGGTCTGACTGTGTGGAGCCGAACCCTTAAAAGCCATATCTGGAGAGTAGTATTGGCCATCATAAGCATGAGATAGTGGCTCGATGTTTTTCCTTGTCACAGGATTTGGTGCGGTGATTGTATGTGCTGGTGCGCCATACATGGTGAGAGGGTTGTACCTAACCGGTGCGGCAGGAGGTCGCACATTGGAGGTACCAGGGGCGGCAAGGAAGCTGTAGTTTGGCACATACCCCAGAGGTAGAATGTGATCGCTTGTTGCAGGGAGCGGTGATTGGATAGCCAGGGGTATTGTGGAAGTTCTCTCGGAGGGACCCTAAGGCGGAGGCTGACCAGAGACTCAAGCCTGATACACATCAGTCAGTTGATGCTTCAATCTTACCTCCTCCGACTCTTGCTCAACCAATTGACCCTGAGGATCGTTACTGACCAACTCGATTTCATCATTATTAGCCATCGCTACCTTCCCCTTAGATCTGGTAAAGTAATGATGCATTGCCAGTTTCACCACAAACCGACCACATTAAGCTTACTATATAAGAGACAACAAATGTGTTAGGGTAAAGTATTTCACAAATATGAATCACACGTAAACATGATATGCTCCTAACATTATCACCGTCTCTAACATGCTTTTGAAAGGTTTCGTGTTTCATTCCGGCTTATAGGGTCGATGCTTATTAACGCCCTTATTTATTCCTATCTTTTCTTCTCTTTTATTTTTACCTCGCCTTATTTTAGAGCCGTTGAAAAATATTTCGATCGAACCTTTAGGGATTGCCTATGTATCATGTCGCCGCATGAATCAAATCATTACGTAGTTTAAGGGAATCAAGAATAAATAAATAAACTAACTCTTCTTTTTTTTTACTCATATACATAGACAATGAAAGCTCCTATCACAGAAAAATATTTTTGAATTTTTTTTTTGTGGAAATTGTTGAAAGAAAGACTTCTAAAGAAAAAAGAATATTTTTTTTTTGGGGTTTTCGAAAGTAAGACTTCTAAGAAAATATTTTTGGGGTTTTGAATTTGCGTTGAATGAAAAAAATCTTTGGATTCTGAATTTTCTTTTTACTTTTTTCGAAAGAAAAACTTTTGAAGAAGAATGAAAATATTTTGTAATTCAATTTATTTTTATCTTTATTTTGAAATTCATGTATTTGATGTCTCAAAGATAGATTTAAGGTAAACTATTTTCTGATTTTTTTTGGGGGGGGATTGCTGAAAGAAAGACTTTTTAAAAAAAAAATTCTTTTTCTGGATTTCGATTTTTTCATTTTTTTATTTTGGAATCTTCGAAAAAAAGACTTCTAAAAAGAAAGATTTTTTTTTTGAATTTTTAACTTTTGCCTTTGAATTTCCGAAAATATTTTTGGATTCTGGTTTTCTTTTATTTTCCAAAAGGAAAAACTTCCGAAGGAGAACAAAAATATTTGTAATTTGAAATGATTTTATTTTGTTTTAGTTTTTTTTTAAAATATGGATTTGATGTATCAAAGACTAAAGGAAAATATTTATGGATTTTTTAAAATTGGGGGCCGGGCCCGATAAAGGTTGCCTACGTATCTCACATCCGGTGAGAATCAAACCCGCGTAGTTCGGTGAAATCGGGTATTTTTCTCTTTTAATTTTTATGAAAATTAATCTTTACACCTCACGCCAAACTACTAAAAAAATCTTAGTAAAAAAATTATTATTTGTACTAAATTAGGAGAATGATTTTTTTTCTTTTTATAATTCCGCTCAACTAATTTTCTAAAGTCGGTCAACAATGAAAGCAAGCCTTGCAAATGATGTAGAAAGTCACACATAAGTGAACATGATGGTCTCAAAGAGGATACCTGTCTTATACGGACTCGGCCCCTGTGCCGAGGTTCGCTAAGTCAAATGCATGTGATGCAAATAAAGCGAACCTACTAGGAATATCCGGCCTGAGGTTTGTTCTTCTAGGTTTAAATCCTATTGGAGAAGGTATCTAGACTGGCTTACTCGAGCGGACAACTCGAGCCGAGGAGGGTCAGCGTACCGATAGCATTGCTTTCCGGCTTAGCTGGTGGTGCTCCCCGCCTAAAACATGTTTGACTAAAATCCTTCACCTGGTGTCAAGCACCTCAGCTATCTCAAAGAAAGCGGGCTATGTCAAGCAAATGACCAACTTTTAATTTCAAGAAAACTCAGAGGGGGTGCGTGACAAGACAGTTTATATGTACAATTCAACAATATCAAAGCGGTAAAAAGTGGACAGGTAGCACATTAGGCACAAATAAATCACAATATATACAAAATTAATAAATCCAAATAAAAAGTCAACATGTACAAGCTCAAATTATGGTTTCCCCAGCGGAGTCGCCAGAGCTGTCACACTCCTTTTCTACCCCCAAAAGATATGTGTTATTGTGGATTTTGTGGGTTAAAGAGTTTTTCGAATCAAAGTGACAAATTTGAATAGGGATTATTTTATTTACAGATTGGCCACTTGGAATTGAGTTTTGGTGTTCCAAGTCACATTTTATTTGAATCCCTAGTCCAAAGAAGGTTTGACTCTATTTTTATTGGTCTGCAAAAATAGGAGACTAGGTAAGGAATTCTATTGATCGGGGAGAAGGTGTGAGGCACTCCCTGAATCCCATGGTTTTAGCACGATAACTTTATTGACTACAACTTAGCTTGAATTAATTTTGGACAAACTGTATTTTTATTTAACTTTTCAATATTTTACCTATGGGCTTTTATTTCTTGATTATTAGAGTTATAAAAAAAAATTGGATAATATTGTTTGTCATAACCACGCTACGCAAGCGTATACGTGATCGAAAACAAAATTAAATAACTTATAATTGCGCCTCACAAGAAAATTCGATATCATTACAATCAATTATTTGTAGTACTTTTGAGAATTTACTACATTAGAGAAAATTAATTTTGAAGATAATTTAAAGTCAATTATCGCGCTACGCAAGCGAATCCGCGATTTTAGCAAAAGGTTAATTAAATTAAAAATTAACTAAAATTAATTAGATAATGGTATGGGATTATTGAATTAATTTATTAAATGTTAAACATCACGCTACGCAAGCGATTCCGTGAATGAAAAAGTTAAATCGCGCCTACTAGTTGCCTAGTGTAACACTTTAAACCCCATTTTCATTCCAAAAGTACAACAAAATAATTTCTTATCGTCACCTCTTCTTCTTTTTTTATACTTTAAGTAATACAAAGTTTAAAATAAAATGCCATGAGTTAACTAATGCTATCAACAAAACCATGGCGAGATATTTCATAAATATCTTCTAGTTAAAGCTAGACCCAGTTGATGACCATCATGGTGAACTTTCCTTCGAACTCAAACATTATGAGTAGAAATAAAATAACCACAAACTCTTTGACATAACATGAGAATTTATTTATTATTTTTTCTTAATCTAAACACTCAACAAATTATCTTAGAACTTAAATCTTTTTGAATGGCTTAAGCATATGAAGTAAATGGAAAAGAAAGTAAAGACAAGGATCCTTGAGAATAGAAGTCCACTTTTATTTTTTATGCAATAATATACTTTTAGTGAGAACTTTCAGGGAAAAGAGTCTTGTGGAGCAATTACTATACCAACTGGAATACTACAATCTTCAAAATCCGAAACAAATGTACACATAAATATACCATCCTAACACAATGGACAAATCAAACATTTGTAAACATGAGATAGATGTTAAAAGAGACCGAAATACTAAAATAAACTCTAAACTTCATGCTTCACTTACTTGACCAAAAATTTGCATCATATGATTCATTACAATAAAATTTCTACATTACAAGGTTAAGGATATACCTAGATTGCAGATTCAAAGCAAAAGCAACAATGATGAACTCAAAGTTGCACAAAACTTTTGAAACTCGACTATGGTAAATCAGCAACAAGCAGCCAACCACAACAAACAACAGAAAACTCAAAACACTTGAATCTTGAAACTCTTTAAGAGAAAAGATTTGAAGATAACCCAAAAAGAGAACCTAAAGACACTTATAAGTTATTTCCAAGAGGAAAAATAATTGCTGAAATTCTTCCTTTCAATTGTCTTTTTTCCTGATGGTCCCCCTTAAGAATGAAGAAAAAGACCACTCTTATAGTAGTAGAAGGCTTTAAAGTTAGGTTTAAGTTAACTGAAATTCTGTCCAAAAAGAGGGAGAAAGGACAGTCCTTTATACCAAATCTGCAGCCAAACAAGGGAGTAGATGTACTCCTAACAACTCCAAAACAGTAAAGAAACCAAACATGTACTTTACACTCAAGTATTCCTACACTACCTCACATTTTCATCAATATATGACTGGATTCAAATTCTAACCTTCAAACTCAACCAACTATGGATTGATAAAGCAACACACAAACAAACTAGATTGGTATAAACTGATTCAAGTAAACTAAAATTGTGAACGACTACAATCACAATTATTGTGAAAAATAGAATCTAACAAAACCTAAGCTAAAATATGATTCAAAGTTATGAACTAATAGGTAATTCAAAACTTATATGATCATCATTCAGTTACACATAACTAACAGAAACATGAATAAAAAATTAAGCCTTAAACCCGATACAACTTAAAAAATCAAAAAACAAATCAGAAAAAGAAAAAAGGAGACCGGGTTACCGAATACGCGAGTCTTGGAGAATCAATTGGCTTGCTGGAATAACAAACGGGCAGCCGCCAAACTTGGGATGTTGTTCCATCTCCAATCGATGTAACAAAAATTAGCCAACGTATTGAAGAGCGCACAACGTCTCAAGCTTAATGGCTAAAAAAGAAGGCAATTTCAAGTAATAATGGTGGTATGGCAGTGACGGTCGCCGGAATTCCGATCGCTAGAGTTTGGCCGTGAAACCAAGGGGGATTGATAGATATTTAAGATATCTATCCTGTGATTAAAGAATTAAAGTGTAGGGATGGTCGGAGTTCTTTGAATTCGGGAAAAAAGGTGGCGGCTAGGGTTCGATTTCAGGGTAGAATTGAGAGGATTGAGAGGAATTTGAGAGATATGGGATTTGGATTCAGGTAGAGGGTCAAAAGAGGGAGGTTGGGTGAAGTTTTGGGGCTTTTCGGACGGCGGCAGGTGGTGGTGCCGCCGTGGAGAGGGGCGGCGGAGGCAAAGGATGAGTGGATGAGTGGGAGAAAAGAGGGGATGCTAGGGTTTGTGTTATATGAAAATGAGGCAAAAAGAGGTTGATTTCCTAGCTTATAAACCTAGATGTTATTGATTTAGGGCTGTTGGATGGAAGAGAAATAAGGGCTCAGATTGGATCTAAGATTTACTTATATAAATGATGTAGTTTAGGCACTAAACTACGTCTTTTCGTGATCTACTAGCGGCTTTTTTATGGATTAGCCATTGCACTTTTGACCACTTAAATCATTTCAATTTTGGCCTAATTCTCTTAATCCTACTTATTAAACTAAATTTACACAAATAAATTAATTAATTAATTAAATAACTTATTCAAATGATCAATTAACTAGATTAATTCACCAACTGAATAGTTAGTTAATTCCTAAAATGCACCAATGAAGAAAGAACTAAATTTTTTTTGGTATTTTTATGAGAGGAAATATGAAATTAAAGACACAAAAATTGAGAAAAACAATTAAAATAACAAAACACTAATGAATGTAGGAGATGTTAAAATAGTGCAAAAATTAGGTATTCACAGGTAGGCCAAAGAATAGGGGGGAAAGGTGATTAGGCAAGACATGGCGCAGCTTCACCTGACCGAGGACATGACCCTTGATAGGAAGGTATGGAGGTCGAGGATTAGTGCAGTAGAGTAGGTAGTCTAGAATGTTCATAACAGTAGTATTGGCACACAGTCTCACTTTCTGTTGGTAGTAGGTTTTTATGACTAACCGTTATTTTTTTTAATTATTGATCACTTTATTGTCTTGTTATTTTTATTCTGCTTTTATATGGCTTTTTGATATTGTCATTTCTTGTCTATATTTTTATTAATGTGGTGTGTAAGTTATCCTGAGCCGAGGGGCTATCGGAAACAGTCTCTCCATTCTCACAAGGTAAGGGTAAAGTCTGCGTACACACTATCCTCACCAGATCCTACCGTGTGGGATAATAGTTGGTATTTTGTTGTTGTTGTTGTTGTTGTTGTTAACAAGAAAAGTAGGAGAAAAAATTGATCTTATTGTTAATTCTCGAGCTCTATTTTTATTTAATTTATAGCGATAACTAATCAATGATTTTAAAACCACCGGTAAGAGTCTAAGCCAGTAACAAAAAACAAGTTGCCATCATCGAAAAATGACATACAACTTCCATTGGGCTTGACTTGTGATGGCCGACCAAATAAGAAGGAAAAATTTTATTAGGTGAGATGAAAGCATTTGGAATTCCTCCACCATCAGGGTTTTCATTTTTAGATTTAAAATTAGATGTTTTTGATATTTCTATTGAGCTGTCTATCTGAATCTGAAGTAGTTACTGTTTTGCTATGCTCTTATATTTGTGTATGACTACCTGTGCTCTATTTACTGGACTCTATATGTGCATGGTTGACCATCTACCTGCGTTCTTTTTCTTGTAATTTGGTGACATGGTGATCCGCTCCCACTTCCACTTCAGAATATCCAACAAAATTCAAGAATGTGAGATTTTTCCTAAAGGTTTTGTAGCCTTTCGAAGATAACTACAGACGTCTCCGTACCGATCCGCAAGACTCTACTAAACCTGCTCATGACTGGCGAGACCTATTTAACCTAGGGCTCTGATACCAACTTGTCACGACTCCAAATACCCGGTCGTGATGGCGTCTATCGTGAAATCATGCAAGCCACACATTTCATCGCTAAAAGTTGTTTCCGGGAAAAATCATTATAGTTACAGCAAGAGTATCGCTTTTAAAAAAGCATTTAAGGGTTTAACATCACTGACAACATAAATAAAGGGAAACCCGAACCCAGATCTAGTGTCACCGAGTCATGAGCTACTACATCAAATTATCAAAATACAGAGCCGATACGGAGTTGTCTGAAATAAGTAAATATGACAGATGGATAGAGGAGGAGATAATCGAGGCTGGGATCACCACCTGCTACCTCGATGCTTCCCAAGGAACTCTGGCTGTAGCTCAGCAACCACTACCGGGTCCCGCTGTACCTGGATCTGCACACAAGGTGCAGGGGTAACGTGAGTACACCAACTCAGAAGTAACGAACCCAAACTACGGGCTGAGAGGTAGTGACGAACTAAACCTCAATAATTATAATGAAAATAGTACACAGAATTTAGGCATGCTCACAGTTTCAAAAGATAATGAAAACAGAATATGACCAATATGATAAGTAACCCAGGTATATCTCAGTACTCTACATGCGAATGTATCAACAGTGTGGAAATGCACATAGTGCTCACAGCTCTCACACAGAAGTCCACTCAGTACTGTATATGGCTCTCAGGACCAGGGAAAATCCATCCTGGAATATGCATAAACACTGGTGAACGTAGTCACTCAGTACTGAGGAAAAGGCCAATCCATCCCCCACGGAGAAGATCCATCTCCGGAATACAACACTCGGATAAGATCCATGTCCAAGGACGATCCATCCCTCACATATCATCAACTTCGGACAAGATCCATGTCCAGGGAAGATCTATCCCTCAGTATAAATGCGCTCACTAGGGGTGTAAAGACTCCTGAGGGGCTCCTATTGGCCCAAGCGCTATATCAAGCCAACGAAGGCATGATCAGAGTATCGCTGCAGTGTGCAGTCTGATCTCATAACTGTCCCAATAACAGGCTCTCGGCCTCACTCAGTCGTTACTCTCCAGTGTCGCTCACATGGGCTCAAAGATGCATGAACTAGCCCGAAATAATGAATATATATAAAATCAAAAATTACCGAGACTGAGGCATGAAATGATATGCTATGATAGGACTGAGTACACAAAATCAAATAAACACATAAGGAGACAGCAATATACGACCACTCGGATCTTAGCATTTTTTGGCGTGAAGCCCTAGCATTTGACTTAGTATGATTTCTAGCATGTTCACATTAACCACATCAATAAAGTGCGGATATCAATCCGAAATAGCTACTAGAAGATGCCATGGGATGAGCTAGGCCACAAATCACTCGGTGTACGCCCGCACGCCCGTCACTTGGCATGTGCGTCACCTAAATTATAATCATATAGCATATAGTTCGAGGTTTCGAACACTCAGAACCAAGTTTGGAAACGTTACTTACCTCAAAACCGGCTAAAATCCTAGCCCTCAATGCCTTTGCCTCTAGACTCGGTCTCTGATTGCTCCAAATCTACCAAAAATCAGATTTATATCATTAATATATGCTAAGGAACGAAGCCCACTTGAAAATTATCAAATTCAACCAAAAATTCCGAAATTGGCCAAACCCGACCCCTGAGCCCACATCTCGAAATTCAATAAAAATCACATCAGAAAAATCTACATCCTCCCACGAGTCTATACATACCAAGAACATCAAAATCGGAATTCAAATGACCCCTCAAATCCCCAATTAAAGTTCTCCAATTTCCAAGCCCTAACCCCTCAAATTACACCATTAAATCCCATAAATTTCGTGATTAATCAGTCAAATACCAACATAGAATCGAGTAATAGGTTCCAAAATGTTACCTCAATGTGTTTCCCTTGAATTCCTCTTCAAAATCCCTCAAAAAGCTCCAAACCCGTCTTCAAAAATGGTGAAATATAAGAAAAATTCGCAAAGGCATCCTTTTATACTTTCTGCCCAGTGACCAGCGCACCTGCGGAACATTTCCCGCACCTGCGGTCCTAGGTGCGCACCAGCGACCAAGACTTAAATTCCAACTTCCGCAACTGCGGCCCTCACCTCGTACCTACGGGTCGCAGGTGTGACCAACATACCGCATGAGCGCTCCCAGGCTAGTCTTCCTTTTTCCGCATCTGCGCATGGCCCACCGCACCTGGGGTTCCCCATCCGCAGGTGCTACCACACCAGTGAACTGGCACCAACAGCAGCTTTGCTGCACTTTCCAAGTCCAAACCTCCATTAATCATCTGAAATAAATCCCGAGGCCCTCGGGACCTCAACCAAAAGTACCAACAAGTCATAAATTATCATCCAGACTTAGTCGAACCCTCGGAACACCCAAAATAACACCGAAACATCAAATCAACCCATGATTCAAGCCTAAGGATTTTCACACTTTTCCAAAAATCATCAACGATGCCGAAACTATCCAAAACTCGTCTGAATGACCTGAACATTTGCACACACATCTAAAATGATGCTATGAACCTGTTCCAACTTTCGGAATTCCATTCCGCCCCCGATAGCTAATTTTCCACTGCCGATCGGAAATTGCTAAAAATTCAATTTCACCAATTCAAGTCTAATTCTACTCCGGACCTCTAAACCGCATTTCGAACACACTCCTAAGTCCCAAATCACCTAACGAAGCTATCTGAGCTCTAAAATTCGCATTCCGATGTCATTTACCTAATAGTCAACTTCCCGTTGACTTTTCCAACCAAAAGGCCAACTTAAGAGACTAAGTGTCTCATTTCTCACCACGACCACTCCGAACCCGAACCAAC
>ML331332.1:0-21222 GCA_005239505.1 Nicotiana paniculata | reverse complement strand
GTCATGCCTTTTGGCCTAAAAACGCTGGAGTCACCTATCAAAGGCTAGTGACCAAGATGTTCTAAGAATATCTGGGAAAAACGATGGAGGTATACATCGATGACATGTTGGTAAAATCAACACAAGCACAAGACCATTTCCAACACCTATCTACTGCTTTTGATATTTTACGCAGGTATACTATGAAGTTGAATCCAGAGAAATGCGTTTTTGGAGTGCAATCAGACAAATTTTTGGGTTTCCTTGTATCAAACAGAAGAATAGAGGTAAATCCCGCTCAAATTAAAGCCATAGAGGAAATACATGATGTTTTAACAAATAAAAAGGAGGTTCAAAGACTGACAGGAAGAATAGCAGCTTTGGGGAGGTTTATTTCTAGATCTTCCGAAAAAAGTTTTAAATTCTTCTCAGTTCTCAAAAAACAGAATCAATTCGAATGGACTAAAAAATGTCAGCACGCCTTCTAGAAAATTACGACCCTATTTTCAATGTCACCCAATCACTGTTGTGACCTCATATCCTTTAAGAAATATTTTGCATAAACAATAATTGTCAGGAAGATTAGCCAAATGGGCCATAGAACTAAGTGAGCATGAGATAATTTATCAGCCTAGGACTGCAATTAAGTCTCAAATACTAGCTGATTTTGTTGCTGACTTTAGTAATGGCATTGTATCTGAAGTAGAAAAAGAGTTACAACTCTTTAACGGTGTTAATCCAGGCCTGTGGACCTTTTTCACTGATGGTTCTTCAAATGTAAAAGGCGCTGGCTTAGGCATAGTCTTGATATCACCCACGGGTGAAAAGACACGGCAAGCTATAAAGTGTTATCATATCACTAAGAATGAAGCAGAGTACGAATCTGTTATTGCAGGGCTTGAACTTGCATGGGAGCTCTCAATCGAGCAAATTGCGATCAATATCGATTCCCAACTGGTAGTAAATCAGATACAGGGAACTTACATTGCACGAGAGACTAGAATGCAACAGTATCTTGAAAGAGCACGGGAGCTCGTGAAACAATTCAAAACATGGAAGGAAGGGCAAATACCTAAAGAAGAAAATGCAGAGGCAGATGCATTAGCTAACCTCGCAGCAGTCACGGAAGTAATGATCAAAGACAATACAATTGTCGTTCAACTATTTCATTCAATTATAGACCAGGACAGGAATGAGGTAACTTTCAACAACCTAACCTGGGACTGGAGAAACGAAATTCTTAATTTTTTGCAGAATGTCACCGTACCTGAAGACAGGAAAGTGGTTCAAGCACTGCACTACAAAGCTGCATGGTACTGCCTTATTTGCAACTTACTTTATCGCAAGATGTTCGGAGGACCCCTAGCTAAATGCCTTGGACCTAACCAAAAGGATTTTGTAATGAAAGAAGTCCACGAAGGACACTGTGGAAATCACTCAGGGGCGAGATCCTTAGTGAAAACTCTAATCAGAGCCGGATACTATTGGCCTAAGATGGAAGAAGAAGCCGAGAATTTTGTATCCAAATGTGACAGATGCCAAAGGTTTTCTAATAACATGCTTCGACCAGAGGAATTATTACATCCAATAATATCCCCATGGCCTTTCATGAAATAGGGGATGGATATAGTAAGACCTTTGCCCACAACTAAAGGACAGGTACGATTTTTGCTCGTATTGACCGACTATTTTACAAAATGGGCAGAGGAAGAAGAGTTCAAACAAGTGCGAGAAAAGGAAGTTAAAAGCTTCTTATGGAGAAACATAATATGCCGCTTTGGAATACCAAAGGAAATCGTGTGTGATAATGGCCCACAATTCATAGGCTCACAAATCACGGAATTCTTCGAAAGTTGGCAAATCAAGCAGATCACTTCAACGCCGTACCACCCAGTGGCTAACGGTCAAGCTGAGTCAACGAATAAGGCCATCATCAACAATATAAAGAAGCGGCTAAATAAATCCAAAGGAAACTGGCCTGATGAATTACCAGTGGTATTATGGGCATACAGAACAACCTCAAAAATAGCAACGGGAGAAACTCTGTTCGCACTTGTTTATGGCTCAGAAGCCTTAATACCTGTGGAGATTGGCGAACCAAGAATAAGGTTCTCAACAACCATGGAAGGTGAAAACGACGACGAACTAACGATCAACCTGGACCTGCCGGAGAGAAGCAGCATTGATACGGATGGCAGCTCAAAAACAAATCATAGAGCTTTATTACAACCGTAAAGCTCATCTCAGGTACTTTAAAATTGGGGACTTCGTCCTCAAAAAAGTCTTTCAATCAACAAAAGAAGCAGGTGCAGGAAAGCTAAATCCAAACTGGGAAGGACCTTACAAAATCCGAGGGATAGCTGGAAAAGGCGTTTATGAGTTGGAAGCTATGGACGGCAAAGTTCTACCAACAAGCTAGAACGCCATCCATCTAAAAAAGTATTACTTCTAAAAATAAAAGAATACCCCCCGTCAGGTATCACACGTTCGATTCTATTTTGAACATTTGAAAATTTTACTAACTTTTTAGATGATAGGCACAAATCTAACCCATCAAAAAATGATGATATTAGACCTGCAAAGACACGAGGAAATAACACAATTCCCGATCTAGGGTTACACTTTCTGATGGAAGTTTTAAAATGGGTTAAGTAGTCATCATCTAAAAAACTATATACCTTCGGGTCCAGAATGTTTTTCCTTTTCAGGAAAAGGACCACAAGGAAAGGAATAATCAAGTGCTCGAGATTTCATTCTTCAAAGCTCAAACACTTAGGGAAATATACAGTATGGAAGGCTAAGAAGAAGCAAAGAAGACTATCAGAAAGTCAAAAGCTCGAACCTAAAGACCCATCTACCCAATGAAGACAAGTGACACGAGCAGAATTTAAAGAAATCAAAAGAGCCCATCCAAATACAAAGCCTAATGTAAAAAGCAAAAACCTTCGAACATATTCAGGTTGAAAGGCAAAATGTTAGTCACGAGAAAGAAATGTACATCTTTATACTTATTCAAAATTGTTGTAATAAAAACAGTTAGGGGTAAAAGATCATCATCAATATACTCATTCAAAAAATTGTTCTCGAATAAAACAGTTTTGGATGAAAGATCTAAACCCTCGTATTTGTTCAAGAAACTATTATCAAATAAAAACAGTTACGAATAAGAAAATATTTCCCTCGTGCTTATTAGAAAACTGTTTCCAGAACAGTTGCGGGTAAAAACCCCAATCTTTATAAAAATTGTTACTAGTGAAAAACAGTTATTTCCTTGTATTAATATCGAAAAACTGTTACCTATGAAAAACAGTTACGAAATACAAGAATAAACAAAATCTGTTAAACAAAAATAGTTGCAAGCGTGAGTTTTAGACGATAACCAAACACACGTAAAATGTCATGGAATTCAAACAAAAAACTTTCCTTGGAAACATTCTTAAACATGTGTAAAATTCCTATCACTCTATTGCATTATCATGAAGTTGAGACGTCTTCTTCATGTCAATTATAAAGGGCCCTCTTCCATAAACTACGCCTATTACAAAAAGGCACACATTTAATATGACACTGTGCCTATTATAAAAAAGGTACGAGTAGTCTAAAGCATTCCATATGAAAAACTCAAAGGTAAAACTAAAACCTAGAAAAATAAAGCATGCAAAATACTTAAAGAGTGAAACAGAAACTCAACAAAAGTTGAACTAATATATTAAAAACGGCTAAAACTAAGTACTAACTTATACTTAGCCGTATAAGATCTTTATATTTACATCACCAATTGATACAAAGAAAAAGAAAAAAGGGATAAACCAACTAGATCTTTTCCAAGAGAGGGGTTGACTTCAGAGGCAGAAGGAGCGGGAACAACTGAGGATGAAGAGGCATGAGCGGCTGGAATCTCACCATCAGGTGAAGAGATGTTATGACCCTGTTGAGCCTTCTCCATGGCTTCCTTAGTTTTGGCTATTTCATCACTAAGGTCGAAACCCTCTTGACTCACTTCCATCAATGTCTCGACGTGAGAATTCATATACGCCCAACTCATATCGACAACATCTTGTGCCCACACTTGAAGCTCAGATCTCAGCCCGTCCTTCTTCACCTCCGCAGCTTCATGAGCGGCCCTTAATGGAACAATCGACTCCTCTAAAGCTTGAGCTTTGTCTAAATCCCTTCAAAGATCTTCTTGATTACGAGTGAGTGATTGCACGAGCTCGCCTGAGTATTCTTCTTTCTGCCCCAGCAAGTTCTTTAAGTCTCTAATATCCTCTGAGGCACGGGATAGCTGCTCCGCGAACGAAGACTCTAGAACACTCTTGTCTTTGTCAGCTTGACTGCAAGAAGCCCGCTCCACTTCTAGTTCTGCTGCCATAAGTCTCGTATGCCGCTTAAAGGTACTCATCTCCTCTTCGAAAGCGTCCATGTCAATCTTTAGGCTGTCATACTGTGCTTTCCAATTATCAACTTCTTCCTGCAACTCTCTTGTCTCTTGGTTTGTGTTTGAAATCCTCTTCATAAGCTCCATGCCTATGAGGTTAATCTACAAGAAATAAACCAGTTAGATATGGTAAATTTCATATACGAGAGTGAAAGAGGATAACTTACACCATACCTTCAAAGAAGTATGCACGACCTCATTTGCCCAGGTAAGAGCACCGTGGCTAGCTAGCTTTGCTTTCTCAGCGGGACCTATTAAAGGCTTGAGCCACACTTCAGGCTCACCCGTATTCTTAAAAAGGTTTCCCGCAGCTGGAACCTCTATTACCACTTATCGCATCTCTCTGTTGGAAGACCCTACTTCCCTAACAGAAGGCATAGAAGCAGGCAGAGTTGGAACAACAACATGCACAGAAGGTTGAGGAGATGGAGAAGCCACGGGCAAATGAGCAGGCAAGGAAAGTTGAAGAGTTGAAGAAGTTATAGGCAAAGCAGCAGCAAAAGTTGAGATAGCCACTGGAATAGACGAAACAGTTTCTCTCAAAGAAGCAGGAAAGACAGCAGCCAAAGGGACGTCGTCAAGAGCGAGATCAACACCACCATGGATAGGGGAATGTGGAACATCATGAAAGACAGGGGGCTCAATCACAGGCACGGGAGGCAAGGTTGAGGCAGTAGGCTCATCATCTAAAATCATTCGCCTTCTCCGTAGACTGTGCACCAAAGCACCCTCTTCCTCTTCCTCCATGGAACGAGATTCACTAATCTTCCTCTTTGAGGAAGATGAACCAACGATAATTTCCTGGGCTTGAGCCAAGGACATCTTCAAGATAGAGGAAACAGACACCCCACGAGCAGAGAATCCTATTAAAAAGGGAAAAAGTTAAACGACAAAAGAAAAAAGACTCGAGTAAGGAAAGAAGCAAGAGCAAAATCTTCACTTACCGTGGGTATTTACTTGCCAACCGTACCTCCCAGTGAGGTACTTCGAAGATCTTTCTTCAGAAGGAGCAACGGATAACAGTTTTTCTACCCAATCACGAATATCATAGACATTCTCGATAGTATTCATGATTGTTGAAAGGAGAAAAATAAACAGACACGGTGTTAAATAAAACATTTCAAGTCAAAACAAGAAAAAGTAAATGTGAGCTAAAGCATAATCACGTGCGCGATTCCACTTCTTAGGGAAGGGAATATTTTCTTCACCCACTAAACCAGCAGTGGGTACATCGACATACCGAAGGTACCAACCCCTATCCTTATCGTCTTCAGGGGTTACTAACACTCTTTTGCTTCTAGCAGTCAAAGTAAAAAACCCTTCACGAAATAAGGTAGGAGAGTAGAGGTGAATAAGATGGTTGAAGGTAAAACGAACCGAGGCTAAAGAAGCCAAACTCCTAAGTCATGCGACAACTCACCACACAAGCGGGCCAACTTGTCCTAAGCATATATTGAAAAAACGAAAAAACTCAATTATAACTGGGTCAATGGGAGGTCTAAACCCTAAAGTGAAAGGATAAGTATAAACAAAAGAATATCCCGTCTTGTAAGACGTTATTCTTTGATTACTATTCGGAATATAGACAGAAAAGTCAGATTTCCAGAAGCACTCCCTTCGAACAAGGGAAATCTGACCCTCAGTTATAAGGGTTGGATATCTTTCTACACTATCAAGAGAAGAAGATTGATCTACAAGAACTTGACTATCCCTAGCAAAAACAAACTCAGCAGGGACAATTTCATCGACTCCAGGTTCACGAAGGCGTTCACCTCTACCCCTAGACAAAGATCGAGAAACCCTAAATCTCGGGGAAACTGGAGATCTAGTGGAAGGGAGAGGTACTATCTAAGAAGAAGAAGAGCCCATCGAAGGAGTGGATCCTAGACTTCTAAGTCTACCACCCCTCCGACTCCTAGTCGAAGCAGAAGATGGCGCTAAGCTTTCAATGTCTATTACTCTTTAAGGTTGGTTTGAAGAAGACATGTTTACAAAGGCAAATAAGAAAGTTCTTTACAGAAAACAAAATTAGAAAAGTGTTTCGTGGAAGCAAAGAAAAGAAAATATGTATTTATACTTGAAGACAACCATCAAACATGATGAAAAAGGAAAATAATGATGAAAAGTCATAATTGAAGATGTCACTTCGAGACTGGCACAGCCGCAAAAAGCCCTAAAAGGTGTTGACTAAATGCAGAACCAATCAAAAAAGGACACGTGGTATGAGCATTAAATGGAAATGACAAACGACGCCTATGGTGCAGAGAAGGATATAATGATTCAAGGAAAAGTGGCGGCAAAATATTCCCGCCATAAATGAATATCCACTTACCAAATATTAATCGTTAAATATATGGTAAGTGGGGGGACTATCTGTATTGGTAAAAAAAGAGTTTCACACGTAAGCCAGCTTTTGACAACTCAGCCAGTCACGTGGACACAGGAAAACATGACAGCTGGACGTAACTCTTAGAAGAGGTACGGTACAAAGAGGCACGGTTCAGTAAACCCATGAACTTATCAACCACGGGAAATTCAACTTGATCAAAACAGGAGAGAGGCACGGTCAGAATGAATCTAGACAAAGCTACAGGCAGATTCAAGGACCCACAATTGATTACTCGAACGTTATGTAACTAAACCCCGATTACCGTTATCCTTTGTAACGCCTCATTAATGTACATTAGTCATTAATGAGTAACCATAGTAGGAGTCGTACATTATAAGAATCTCCTATATAAGGGAGGGGAATACAACTTGTAAAGGCATCTGATTCTCGAATACAATCAACTCCGATCTTTTATTTTTGTAATATTGTATGTTATTCATTTTTCATATTATCTTGATTATCAGTAACTCGTATTCATCTTAAAAATAAGCTTTAGTAAAAGGGTGTAATTCTTTGGTTAAACAACATTATGTATAGCGGTAAATCTCGTCATATGAAGACATAAAACCGTTAGGCAATTACTCTCTAGAGGAATTATCGCGATTGACTATGTAAAGCCAAGTGATAATGTGTCGGATCCACTTACAAAAGGACTAACTAGAGAGGTAGTTGAGAAATCATCAAGGGGAATGGGACTATGGCCGAGAACAAGTCATAGTGGCGGTAACTCTACCTAGAAGACTGGAGATCCCAAGATCTATGTTCAAGGAGATCAAACAAAGTCATTAATGACAGTTCAACATTGTCAACTAAACTTTTGGTCCATTTGTAACGACCCGGTCCGTCGTTACATAGAACCTTCCTTATAATTACTATTCTTGACTTGTCATAGGTTGGTTATACTGTTATTGATGTGTTAGAATTGGTAGGTTTGAAATCGGAATGGTTGTAGTGAGAGTTTAGTCACTTAGTCTTTAAAAATAGCCTTAAAGTTGGAAAAGTCAACTGAGAGTTGACTTATTGGGAAACGACCTCGGAATGCGGATTTTATGGCTCGGATAGCTTCGTTAGGTGATTTGGGACTTACGAGTGTATTCAGAATATTTTTTTGTGATCTCCGGTGTAGAATTAGACCTCCGCGACTTAAACCCTATTTACACCATTCTTGTACGGACAGAGAGCTTTGGGGGCGATTTTTGAAGAGGGAAATCATTATTCTTCATAGAGGTAAGTGTTTTGGACCTTAAACATTATTTATGGATGATTGTAGAGCATAATATCAGTGTTAAATTCACGAAAATTAGTAGAAAAAGGCGGGATTAGGGCTTGAGATTTTGAAACCTTTAGGGATTGCTTTGAGGGGTCAAACGAACTCTAATTTTAGTGTTCTTCATATGTACGGACTCGTGAGTNAACCCCGAGCTAAATGATTTATGACTATTGTTGAGGTGACGCACATGCCAAGTGACGGGCGTGAGGGCGTGCACCGAGTATTTGTGGCCTGTCTTATCCCATGGCACCGCTTAGTGATTATTCCATGATGATATTTGTGCTTCTATTAATGTGGTAATGTGAACATGTTAGAAATCATGTTAAGTATAAATGCTAGGCTTCACGCCGGAAATGCTGAGACCCGAGTGGTCGTATATTACTGTCTCATTTTGTGATTATTTGACGTCATATAATCAGTCATGTTACAGCACATCATTTCATATCTCAGTCTCAGTATTGTTAATTACATGCATACTTATCATTATTTCGGGCTGATAGAGGCATTTGTGATCCATGTGAGTGAGACTGAAGAGTATTGACTGAGTGAGGCCGAGAGCCTGTTATTGAGACAGTTATGAGAATGGACTGCACACTGCAGTGATATTTAAATCAAGCCTTCGTTGGCTTGATATGGCGCTTGGACCACTAGGGCCCCTCCGGAGTCTTTACACCCCCAGTGAGCGCATTGATGATGATGGATGGATCTTCCCTGGGCATGGATCTTGTCCGAAGTTGATGTATGTGAGGGATGGATCTTCCCTGGATATGGAAACTGCCCGAGTGTTGTATTCTGGAGATGGATCTTTTCCGTGGGGGCTGGACTGGCCTTTCTTCAGTACATAGTGACTACGGTCGCCGGTGTTTATGCATATTCCGAGATGGAACTTCCCTGGGACTGAGGGCCATATATAGTACTGAGTGGACTTCTGTGGGAGAGTTGTGAGCACTATGTGCATATTCATACTGGTTTCATACATATATTTTATGATGGCATGTAGAGTATACTGGCATACTTGGCATATTTTCTCATCCTGATAAACTGTTAGCATGTCTAAATTCTGTATATTATTTATTGTAAATTTTTGAGGTTTTGTCTGTCACTACTTCTCAGCCCATAGTTTGGGTTCGTTACTTCTGAGTTGGTGTACTCATGTTACCCCTACACCTTGTGTGCAGATCCAGGTACACCGGGACCCGGTAACGGATATTGAGCAGTGGCCAGCGTCTCTATTGGAGTTGTCGAGGTAGCAGCTGGCGATCGCAACCTCGTTTTCTCTTTTGTTATTCTACCTGTTGTTCTTTATTTTGAGACAATGTTGTCCATTTCTCCTTTCCTTTGCTTTATGTTATAGTAGCTCATGACTGAGTGACACCGGATCTGGGGTTGGAGGTTTTAAATTTAGTTTTTCAAATATTGTTTTAAACTTCGGATTCTTAATATTATCAATAAATTCATTTAAAATCTCATTTTTACTGGAAATTGAATTTAGTTTAGTTAAAAGGGAGGCTTGCCTGGTTCCACGACAGGCGCCATCACGACTCCGAAATTGGGTCGTGACACCATTCTCATGATGAGACAATGTTCAGTACCAATGATAAAGCATTAAGGTTTTTTTAATGATTTCTAAATCTGATACGGGGTATATCAAATAGTGTATCTACGGGATGACACATTTAGGAATCATCTATGTAAGTGTGAAGTGTTAGCCGCTTCAAAGAGAATTTTGCAAGGCCAGTTCTCTATGCACTTATGAAATCAGGCGGTGTTCATGGCTGAAACGAACACAACAATGAGAATCAAAGATGGTTAAGGGTTGATTGTGTGACTTATGGTTGTCTAGGTATACACCAAAGTTCGATGGTTCGAGGATATCAAATCTACTGATTGACCGAGTATATCCGACATAAGTTCACTACAGAAAATTCAAAGGAAAACCTACTTATCTAGATGCAATTAATCCTTTCTTGCGAATCACACATCTTTTCATGCATACTTCCGTGATATAGTCATTCCCCATTCATGTGGGGGATTGTTAGGTTTTTTAAGCTATTAATGTTTAAATAGGGTGAATGGAAAATGGAGGAAAAAATAAAATATTTAAGTTTCCCTCCTTGATTGTCCCATATGGGAAGAGGAAAAGGTTTTTGATGGGTATATAAACAATTGCTCTTCTTCTAGCTCATAGAGAGTTGAGAAGAAGGCAAGTCTCGTGCTGTCGTCGTCGCTCGCTTGCTCGCTCGGCTTCGCCTTCGCCTTCGCCTTCACCTTCGCCTTCGCCTTCAGATTAAATTCCTTAAACACTGTGAATTTAGTGGGCTCGAATTGATTTGTATTTCGTTTACATTTCTGTTTGAATATTATTTTATTATCTCCATAATTATTTTATAAATACAGTTTACTAACAATTGTTAAAGACTTCTCCCCGACTAAGTGTTTCTACCATGCTCGTCCATCCCTTTTTGTTGAGCTTGAATTAAACAGGAACAAGCATGAAATTTGTAATAGTACTAAGTATCTTCCTACCATTCTTAGTAATAGTCTTGCCACTTTAGGTAACAGTAATGTCCTCAGGGACTATATATTTTCCATGTAACCTTTTGTTTAGTAATATAATCTCCGTTTTTTCCTTAAAAAAAATTACCAAATTGATTACACTTATAGTTTTTTGCTTTGTCACCTTTTGAATATTCAACATCTTTTAGAGCAGTTAAATCCATTACTTATATAACTAAACAACCCTACAAGAAGAGGAATTGTAATACATACATTTCTTATGACAATTACCCAAAAGATCAGTTTAACAAAACCTCGAAGTAGTTATATCTAATTTGGACTTTGTTTATTTATTAGTTCAGTTCAATATACTCCTTTATTTAGTCATATTTCCTTTCCATTCTAAACAAACAAAGGAATATATTGAACTGAACTAAATAAACAAAGTCCAAATTAAATATTGGCTAAGTGCTAACCTAGCTATCTTAACAACTCCTCTAAGAAATACATTAAACAAGAAACAAACCAATCTTTTTGTCGCAATTAATAACTAATACAATTGCACGAATTGAGCCTTATTTTTCTCTTGGGAGAGAGGAAGATTGAATACAAATGAAATTAGTTCAATGCATTTTTCCCTTTTTCCAAAATTGAAAGAATTTGGGGGGGGGGGGGGGAAATTGAATCCAGCATATAGGCAAAGAAAATAATTAGGGCTTAGGTAGTTGAAAAGTTGATGTGCATGAAATTAGTAACATTTCGAATTAAGAACATTATCCTTCTTCTAACTTATGTTTAACATGTTTTAGAAGTTTGTGTGACATTCTTCTTTCTATTTATTTTCTTCAATAACAATAATAGTATATCCAGTATAATTCACATAGTAGGTCTAGAGAAAATATAATGTGTGCCAAAACCTTACCCTAACTCTTATGGAGATAGAAAGGCTGCTCCAATAGATTGCTTTTCTTATTCAAGATAGTAAAACTAGATATTTATGAGATATTTTCTTAAATTTAATTCGTACTATTATTTTGATTTCTTTCACCAATCGCTTACAAAATAACAATAGAACTTCCATTATTACAGTCTACAGTAAAACTTCTTTAATATTTATGTTAGTATTTCTGATATACAAAAAGTTGCATGCATCATTTTGTATTTTTACAAAGATTTTCAAATTTTGGTGAATGTTCTTTAGGAACATAAATTGATCATCTACTATAATCAAACTCTAAAAGTTATTTAAATTTAGTATTTGTATGGGTAAAAATCTGCCTCAAGGAGATTGAACATGAAGCGGTATTACGAAAAGTAATTTGGCCGAGGTCGACTAGTAAACAATGGGGTTCATAGTCGAGCAGTCAATAACGGTCGAGGTCAAGTATCAAGAGCAGCAGTAACAACTAGTTTTGTAATAGGATCTTTAGGAGAATATCTTGAATATTCTCTGTACTTGTGATTGACTGGGGATATGTTCCATATAAACAGAAAAAGAAATAAGGTGAAAGGCATATACTATTCTCTGATAAGAACATTCTTTGAAAAACAGACTTTCTCTCTAGATAAAATACAAACACTACCTTTCTAAAGAGATTCGATTGTCTATTATTCTACACTTATTCCATCACATTCGAGAAGGGTCCCAATATTCCAGTACTTGTCTATCATCCATCATTGTCAGAAAGAGAAATCATCCACCTCATTCAATATTGGGTGAATCATTCTCCTTATTTACTTTAGTGTCATTTATTGTGATTTATTGCTTGATATTCCCTCGTTATCAATGATCTTGAAACATTGAATGTACACTGCATTTAATCTTCTTTGAACACTGCTCTACGTTAATTGTATTACTCAATTATAGATCTGAAGTTATTATCATTAATCAGTTTTAGCCCCTCAGTACATAATATTAATTAGTTTAATCAAAGATTTATATTTTTTGTCAAAAAATTTGGTGCCGTCTGTGGGGATTTTCTAATTAAAATTTTAGTTTCTTCTAGATCTATAACTAGCACACTTGAAATAAAAATACAAAACCCCTACTCTCTTGTACACACAGATCTGACATGGCAGGTAACGGATAAAAAGGATGAAGGCAGTGGCCGACCTCACCACCAACCTCTTAAACACCATCAATGAGGTTTCTGAAATAGAGGGTGAAGATGTAACACCAAACGCCTCTCCCAGGCGAAGTGGCTCACCCCTCCCTCACGACAGTATCACAATGTCCCACGGTAAAGGGGCTTCCACGTCCATAAAGGAGGAGGTGCCACCAACAACAAAGAAACTACTTGAGCCTTGGCTGACAAACACGCTGACCCACATCCTCGCAAGCCCGCCCAAAAAGCAATCAGAGAAAATCAAGGACTTGCGTTGCACCAGTAACGACTGAGTAGCACGACTCTCTCCCTCCAGTAACAGGTGCCACTCACAATGTTATAAAACAGGTGATGACGCCCTCACAGCCATTCCGAGGAAGATGGATGAAATGAAAAATGAAAACAAAATGCTTCAAGACCAAATGAAAGAGCATCAAGAAAGAGTAGACAAAATACCAGGTGCCCTAAACTCCTACCAAAAAGGGATGTTGGTCGGTTCGTTGAGCAACCCTACAGTGATGAAGCCTCCCCGCATGTCATACCCAAGACCTTCATAATGCCACCTTACCTAAAAATATACAACGGTATGATCGACCCCGAAGATCATATGACTCATTATGTCACCGCGGTGAAGGGCAACGATCTTGCCAAAGAACAAGTATCCTCCATCCTATTGAAAACGTTCAGCGAAACCCTCATCGGAGGCGCATTAACGTGGTATTCACAGCTTCCCGTGTGCTCCATTGAAAAATTCGAAGAGATGACTGACAAGTTTGTAACGGCCCATGCAGGGGCTAAAAAAGCGGAGGCAAGAGTAAATGATATATTTTCCATCAAACAATCACCTGGAGAAGGACTGAGGGACTTCCTCGCTCGATTCAACCGTATAAGGATGACCTTACCAAATATATCGGAAGGCATGGATGCAGCAGCTTTCCAAAACAGGATGAACAGAAACGGTTCGAGGGCGACCAAAAAATTGCTAAGTCAGCTTATGAAATATCCCCCAACCACTTGGGATGAAATACATAATTCATATTGTGCCGAAGTCCATGATTACGAAGACGAAGTCCAGGAAAGACCAAAGAAACAATGCCATAAGAGATCTAGCAGCTCCACAATCCAACCGAGAAAGGCATCAGCCATATATTAGGGGCACCATCATGCCCCCCTCTCGTCACGAAGAAGGCTCATC
This sequence comes from Nicotiana paniculata, assembly GCA_005239505.1. Lineage (NCBI taxonomy): Eukaryota > Viridiplantae > Streptophyta > Magnoliopsida > Solanales > Solanaceae > Nicotiana > Nicotiana paniculata. The sequence goes on along the minus strand of ML331332.1, from coordinate 7,350 downwards.
TAGGCCAAGGGCATGGACTCACTGGAGCGAGAGAGGTATGCCCCCTTTACTATCTACTCACAATTTTTGTGTCTCACCTTCATAAATAGTCTACGCGTTGGAGAAGCTGGGAAAGATATGGTCCGATAAGCACCAGGAAGTCAAACGCCGTATGCGAATTCCACTAGGAGAGTGGTCATAAAATTGAGGACTGCATCGTCTAAGACAGGAGGTCGTGAACATGCTTCACGAAGGGCACTTGAAAAAATTCCTGAGCAACCGAGAGAGGGCCAATTTCTCTTGAGGACGTGAACAACACTAGGGGCCGCCAAAACCACCTTCACTAACTTGCACCATTCAAATGATCATCGGAGGCAGAGACGACGCATCAATCAACAACGTAAAGTTCACCACAACCCACAAACTCAAACGGTCGATTACTCATGAACGGTACGACGACTTCGAAGAAAGTATCATGTTCGATAAGTCAGATACCCACGGTTTGGTTTTCACTCACTATGATGCCCTTGTTATCACTTTACGAATATTAGATACAGATGTAAGGTGCATTATGGTGGATGATGGGAATGACGCGTGCATTATCCACCCTCGAGTACTTGCACAGATGAAACTCGAGGATAGGATAGTGCCACGCTGCATCATGCTAACTGGTTTTAACAATAGAATCGAATGAACATCTAGAGAAACCACACTCCCCGTCCTGGCCGGCATCGTCACTCTGGAAACCACATTCCACATCACAGACTAGGATACGGCGTACAACGCTATAATAGGTCGACTTTGGATACACGCCATGAAGGTCGTCCCCTCCAACTTGTACCAGGTCATCAAATTAACCACCCCATGGGGAGTGTTCAGCATATGAGGAGAACAACGTACATCTCGAGAATGCTATCGCACCGCTCAGGATTGCACATACACCCAACAAATGAAGGAAAAATCAAAAGATGCATATCAATTAACAGGGCCGAGGTCGAGCAGTGATGAAAGAGCATACGTCATCATAGACCCCGAAACAATAGAGGCCATGGGATCAACCGTAGAAGACCTCGACCCCGTCCAACTTGATGATAGCGACCACAGCAATAAAGCCTACATCGGCTGCAAGCTTCAGGAACCAGGTAAATTTCATCAATTCTTAACTAATGACGCACACTTATTTGCTTTTTCCCATGTAGACATGCCAGGTATCCCAAAGGAGGCTGCGACACACAAGTTGAACGTCGACTCATTCTACCCCCACTAAGGCAAGTTAGACGGAAGTTCAATTCCACAATAAACGATCCAGTCCGCGAGAAGGTTGAAAAATTGCTGGAGAACGGCTCCATCAGGGAATCAAAATACCCCTAATAGGTCTCTATCATGGTCATGATGAAAAAGAAGAACGGAAAGTGGTGAAAATGCATAGACTTTATAGATTTGAACAAAGCATGCCCAAAAGACTCATTCCCGCTACACCATATCGACCAGCTCATTGACGCAACAGTCGGGCATGAATTGCTGAGCTTCTTAGATGCATATTCGGCCCTAACCAGATCCTCATGGAAGAGGAGGACCAGGGGAAGATCACCTTCATCACATATCAAGGAACGTATTGCTACAGAGTGATGCCTTTCGAACTGAAAAATGCTCGGGCGACATACCAAAGGTTGGTGACGAGAATGTTCAAAGACCAAATCGGCAAGACCATGGAGGTCTACATAGACGATATGTTGGTCAAGTCCAAAAGGAAAGAAAATCACATCGACCACCTGAAAGAAGCATTTGAAATACTCAGGCGGTATGGGATGAAACTAAATCCTGAGAAGTGTGCGTTCGGCGTAACCTCAAGAAAATTCTTGGGCTTCCTAGAATCACAAAGAGGCATCGAGGTCAACCCCAACAAAACCAAAGCCATAGAGAAAATACCAGAGCACTTAACCAACAAAAAATAGGCTCAGAGGCTGACCAACCGCATTGCCGCCTTGTCGAGATTCATCTCGTGATCATCTGACAGATGTCATAAGGTTTTCGACGTACTCAAGAAGGACAACGACCTCCTATGGACTTCCGAGTGCGTTCAAGACCTGAATGAGTTAATGGCTTATCTATCATCACCACTGTTTCTTGCCAAAGCTAACCCTGGGGAACGTCTTCTCGTCTATCTCGCCGTCTCTGAAGTAGCGGTGAGTGTAGTCCTGGTCCGAGAATACAAAGGTACGCAATCTCCCATCTATTACATTAGCAAAACCTTAGTAGACTCCAAGAGGAGGTACCCCCACCTCGAAAAACTGGCACTGGCCTTGGTCGTAGCTTCATGAAAGCTTAGACCGTACTTTCAGTGCCACCCCATCTCGGTAGTAACAACTTCCCCCCTGAGAAGTATTTTGCATAAGCCTGAGCAATCGGGAAGGTTAGCCAATTGGGCCATAGAATTAAGCGAGCATGATATCACATATCAGCTACGGACTGCGATGAAATCAAAGTCCTCACCAACTTCTTCATCGACTTCAGCGCAAAAATAATGCCCAAAGTCGAAAAAGAAGCCACCCACGCTTCTCCGCAAACACAAGATCTATGGATTTTGTACACCAACGACGCTTTCAATGCGTAAGGGTCTGGACTTGGACTCGTGCTCGAGGTCTCGACAGGCAAAGTAATTCGCCAGTCCATAAGGTGTCCGGACATGACTAACAGTGAGGCCGAGTATGTGGTCATGATTGCAGAATTAAGGCTAGCACTCAAGTATGGGGCGAGGCGGGTCATCCTACGCTGCGACTCTCAGCCATCGTCAACCAAGTCATAGGGACTTTCCAGATCAAGAGCAAAGGTTGCAAAAATACCAAGCCGAAATCTACAAATTACTGCCCGAGTTTGAAGATTGCCAGCTCGACCAAATCCCTCGAGCACAAAACACCGAAGTAGACGGCCTCGCCAAATTAGCGGCAGGCACTAAAAGCATAACCGGATAAGGAAACGTGGCCACCCTCCTCTACTCGTCGATAGATCAAATCGACGTAAGGACTATAAATCTAACTTGGGACTGGCGTAACCGTATTGTCAGATACTTGCAGGATGATGTACTCCCATATGATAAAAAAGGAAGCCAAGAAACTTCGGATGCAAGCGGCCAGGTACAACATCATTCACAATGATCTATACAAGAGGACGTATGGCGGCCCCCTAGCGAAATGCTTAGGCCCAAATCAAACGCGGCGCATCCTAGAAGAAATCCATGAAGGCCACTGCGGGGCTCATTCCGACAACCGAGCTCTGGTCAGATGCCTCACACGGGCAGGTTACTACTGCCCTATTATGAAAAAAGAGGCCGTAGACTTCGTGAAAAAATGCGATCAATGCCAAAAATACACCCCAATGATCCACCAAGCGGGCGAGCACCTCCACTCGGTTACATCCCCTTGGCCTTTCATCAAGTGGAAATGGACATTGTCGTCCCCCCCCCCCCCCCCCCCCCCCCCCCCCCCCCCCCTCCGCGGGACATCTTGAAACATTGAATGTACATTGTAGTTAATCTTCTCTTAACACTGCTCCACGTTATTCGTATTACTCGATTATAAATCTGAAATTATTATCATTATTAACCAGGTTTAGCTCCTCGTTATATAAAAATAATTAATTTAATCAAAGATTTATATTTTTTGGTCAAACACTATTGATTATCAAAACTGGAAATTCAATTTATGACGGTAAATATATACAACTAATTAAAGTCTAATACCCACCAAAACAGGAAGAAGAGGAGGATAGTGGAATCTGTGATGCTGCGACCATCAATTTATAAACATATAATAAACATTTAAAACATTCGAAAAACAATTGAAGTTAAGTCAAACCTTATTAAATGGATAATAAAGTCCATACCGAAATTAGAAAAACATTGGAATGTGGTCTTTTTTTCCTTCAATTTTTTGTTCGCGAAGTCCAAAAAAGGAATGACATAAAACTGATTGCTTCTGGTATGTGTGTATAAATATATATAGATGTGTATACAAAAAGAGAGAGTTATTTAGTTAGAAGCGGAGCCAAAAATTAAAATTTATGAGTCCGGGATTCTAATCCGTTTAACTTACTGAATTCTAAATTAATAATTAGTATATATTCTATAAATTTTTTAAAACTAATATATGATTTAGATTAAAGCTATTAGGTTCAGCCATATACCTATTTAATTGATAAATGTGAACAAGCTCTCAAGAAAATATCGGACGCAATTCAAATGAGAGCCGTATAAAGTTTTTGTAAAATTTTATTATCAGTAGTAATAGACTATTAGGGTTGACTTAAAAGACAAATATACAACTGTCACATGACAAATGTAAAAAATAAAAAAGAAAAAAGAAAAAAGAAAAACTACACTTAATAATTGAAAGTAGCATGAAAAGTCGTATTTTGGAAAAGGACAGACTATAGAAATTCTTGCAGTACACCTACTTGTAATAACTTGCACCCGTTGACTTGATAGTTGAGACTTAATTAATATTTTCACAATAATAGAGTCCCCACCCAACGTTGGCCCACTTAATATACTCCTCAGTCAAACAATTTTTTATTCAACGTAATTTTCTATATATTTTTTAATATTTTGAATTAATAATTATTATGATTAATTATACTTTGCATATTTTTTCAAATATATAAAATTTTAATTTCGAATATTTAAAGATTATATCTTAATTCATGATCAAAATTTAAAAAGTTTGACTTTCTAAATTTGAACGAAAACACGTAAATTGGGATAGATGAAATGTTACTAAACTTACGTAATTAATTAATATCTCAGGCGTGCAAGATCCATTGTTCAAGCTCTTTCTGATATAAAAAGAATATCTTGTTTTTCTAAATAATTAATAATTTACAATGAATTTGGATATAAAAAGTTAGCTTGTTATTTGGCGACATGAAAATGTTAATTTTTAAAATAATTTTAGAAAAATGTATAAAGTCGACGATTATTTGTCAACTACTTATTAGTTGTAAAAATTGAATCTATTGATCTTATCTTCTTTTATTTCCTTCACCCTTAATCCTTGCTCACTTCCAAAAGATCAAACAAAAAAAATATATTTGTCAATTATTGCTTCAGATTCCGTATGCAAATGGAAGAATGGATTAACGGCGAAGAACGGGCTTAATTTAAGGGGAAAACAGTAATTTTACAAAGATTGAGTGTGAATGTGTGATTAAGGATTAACTTATTTAATTAAGCTGATAAATAAATATTGGGATTTAGGTCGAGTTTATGCTAAGTCTTGTGTTCACATTAAAACCTTATCCTTACTTTTGGAAGTATATGTTCATCTATAACAGGTAGTTTCTGATACTATGATCCAAAACAAGGGAAATATCATGTTATATCTCAGATTATTACAATTAAGAAATTGTTATCTTGTGCCAAACATACTGCATGCACTTGACTATTGTATTTAGTAACACATTATTTACATGGACTTATATGAAAATTAATTAATGCACATCAATAATTCTTCTTAGATAGTAAACAATCACTGGCGGNATATATATATATATATATATATATATATATATATATATATATATATATATATATATATATATATATATATATATATATATAATAGGGATATATTAGTAGTCAGAGGTGGACCTATGTTTAGATTATAGAGGTCACCCGAATCCCGTTAACCTCGGCAAAAATTTCGAATATATATGTATATATGTTGAAAACGATCATATATTGCTAGGAAGCGGTAATCAAAAATCCGATGGGGGCACCGGTTGAGCAGTATGCTCATGTGGCCCGCCTCCTTCAAAACTTGAATTCGCCTCTCTATAGTAGTGGCACCTTAATATACAAAGTAGATTTTAGTTGTGTCACGATCCAAATCCCCAACCTTAGGGATCGTGATGACGCCTAACACCACACTTGCTAGGCAAGCCAATGTTAGAATTCGAGTAACTAATTTCCTTTGATTATTTTCTTAAGCATCAATAAATAAATTTAAAGTAAACTTAATTTAAATGATTTTCAATTATAAAATAATAAAATAATAAATTATTGAATAAAACGAACCACGAACTAATTATATAAATAACTCTAAGACTACCCAGGATCTGGTGTCACAATTCACGAACTACTAATGAATACTACAAATACTGGGCCGAAAGAAATAATGTAATTGTTCTGAATAAAATAAAACAACGTTTATGGAAATAGGAGAAGACTCTCGGGATCTGCGAACGCCGACAGATATACCTCGTGTCTCCGAGTAAATGAATAGCCGCTCTAAACATCTCTACTGCTGGTTGATACCTGGATCTGCACAAAAGAGTGCAGAGTGTAGTATCAGTACAACCGACCCCATGTACTGAGTAAGTGCCGAGCCTAACCTCGACGAAGTAGTGACGAGGCTACGGCGGGGCATTAACAACATATAACCTGTGACAATAATATATACTATAACGCAATAAAATAATTCTACACGAACAAGAAGAATATAACTGAGACAATAAATATAAAGCAAGAAGGAAATCTAAACAAATAATTAAGTACTGCAACAACAATGAAATAACTTAGCCGCCTTTTCCAGGCCTCAGCTATAACCAACTCTCAAATAATTTCCAAGGTTCCAAACTTTAACTTTAGATAAAAGTAGTGCTAAAATATGAAAAATAGTAATATAAAATAGTAAGTTTTCAAATCTTTGTTTTTCTTTGAAAATCAGTAAAAATATAAATGTCCTCCCTTATCGCTCCTTGTTGCGGCGTGCAACCTGTTCCCATCTGTCCACCCTTTTTGCTCCTCCCTATAGATATCTCACCCTTATTACTCATGTTGCAGCGTGCAACCCGATCCCACCTGTCCACCCTTATCACTCCTTGTTGCGGCGTGCAACCCACTCCCACCAGTCAATCACATCTCTTTATTTATAAAAAGGATTTTACAATTTAAGCCAAAGCCTTTCACAATATTTATGTCTCAACAATTGAAAACGAAACAAGTTTCACTTTAAATAATAGAAAGAGCAGAATATAAAATAATGACAATAAAACAATGAGTGGTCCACCCTCTATTTATGAGACTTTCACAATTCAGGCCAAACATTTCACAATACTTTTATTTCCACAATTTCAAATAGAAAACCGTATAGCTCGTAAGCTTTAACCAATATCATTTTACAATAAAACCAACCAGAATATATGTAAACACCGTGACGCTGTCAACCGAGCTCAGTTTTTATGTACCATGATAAAAATCAAAGAACAACCAACACTTTTAATACACTCGCCACAACAATTGACAACAATCATTTGAAACCCAACAACCACGTAAACCTCAACAATCATAAAACAATTAAACTGCATTCCTCATCA
>ML331331.1:0-20001 GCA_005239505.1 Nicotiana paniculata | reverse complement strand
GCTTATTGTCATCTCGCAACCTCGCGTTTGCAAAATTAATGGCACAAATAATTCGATTACGGGAACAATTCCCTGATAATCCAATTAAGTCTATTAGACTTGATAATGCTGTTGAGTTTTTATCCCAAGTGTCACACCTCCTTTTTCACCGGTAAGCGTGATATGGGGATTTTTTCCACTTTAAGTGACATTATTCGTATTTGGGATTTATTTTAGTTTCAGAGTCGCCACCCGAATTTTTTACGGTGTTTCGGGACACCATTTATCTATTGAAATCCCAAACTGAGGAAATTTTTGACTCTATTTTGATTTGTCTGCGACCAGAAATCTGAGTAAGGAATTCTGTTAACCCGGGAGAAGGTGTTAGGCATTCCTGAGTTCCGTGGTTCTAGCACGGTCGCTTAACTATTAATATTTGGCCTAAATTATCTGATTGTTTACATGTTTTAGCCTATTGTGCATTTAGCCTTTTTAACCTTTTAGCTGCTTTTAACGTTTATGGATTTATCTTGAAAACAAGTCACGAGAACGTGCACTTGTTGTGCTTTTGGACATGTTACAATTACGCTACATGAAATGCACCCGCAATTGCCACACGTGATTTTAATATAATTTGAAGTTGAAGTCGGGACATGAGTTGTCGCACCCGAGTGTAGATTATGTAGTCAAGACTATAGTCGTGACGGTTTTATAACACCTATTTGAGGCAATGTTCGATAATTCTTTATGTTTTCTATGTTTTGAAAGAGCGTTTTAGTTTTAAGATCGATTAAAACGTTTATGGATTTATCTTGAACAAGTCACGATGGCGTGTACTTGTTGTTTTTGAGCACACGACAAACACGTCTCATGAAATGCACCCATTGTTGCTATGTACATTTTGTTAAAGTTCGGAGTTTAAGAGTCGGGGGCATAAGTTGCCACTCCCGAGTGTAGTTTAGGGTAATTTTGAGGCAATGATCGATTTTTTTCTAATTTCAAACTAAAGGTATTCATTATATCTAAGTACTGCCTAAAATAATGTCCAATAGCCTAAAGATAACATGTTTCGGGCTATGGCCATATTTTAGCCCCAAATTATTTCAACTCTTTTGGCCAATCCTAATTGTGTCTAATTAACAAGAAGGGATACGTATAATTTGAACTAACATCACTAGGGATAAGCATAATAGGAACGTTTGCACAAAATATAACCGGAATCTGCGTTTTAGTGTTATTTTCAGTCATCATTTTTTGGAAAAAATTACACTCATATACATTCAAAGATTTGCCAAATTGTGTACAAGTAAATCACCATAATTTCAAGGATGCAGATTGTCAGAAGTGAATACTTGGTGTTTGAATTTTGTAGTCTAGGCCTAATCTATAGTTTCTTTTGTCAGTCTGAATATGAGCATGTGTCACTGGAATTGAAATTCTTTTGTAAAGCATATGTTACATATGTTGATTTCAGAGAGTTTACTAGGTGCGTAATGAATTAGGCGTGATTAACTCTACCTTACATTGATGGTAACTATAATCGTGATAGCCATTTTTCAAATCAGCGTGTTTATAAAAATCCTATACATGCCAGCTTAGATATACACTCAACTTCCTGCAGTTGTCATGCTATTTTAGAGACATGGATTGGATTATAAATTCACTTCTAATAAAAACAACCTACTTTTCAGAGAAGAAAAACAAACATGAATAGTAAGCAGAATTTAAATATATACAGTACAGTCTTTAATTACAATGATTCTGAAAATGAATATAGTTAATTACAACTTCAACTACTACTATCAACATGCATTTTTGAAAGACAGAAAAAATTTAAAATGACAAGTCTAACTAATTATCTATCTTGAATCCTTTCAAAGCCATGCATTTGAGCTTTCATTTGTAATCTGTAGGACACCTCAATTAGATGAGTGTGTTATGCACCCATTGGACTAAACATGACTATGATAGGAAGTCGAGTTTAAATCAGATGATGCTTATACTAAGCTTAAAAAAAAAATAGAACTACTCGTGTATTCTTTAATGCGGATTATAAGTCCAAAATCTACTATTTGGGTAGTAGTAATCAACAGATTTTCAAACATTTATAGGATGAATCATATCATGAAGGAGGTTGGGCTCCTCCTTTATGATGTTTTTACACCACTTTTACCAGAACAGGTTCTGGCCTCTTATAGGTCGAATTTGACCATAAAACAGGGGTCAGATTCATCTCTATAGAGGTCTTATTCAACTCATAATTGTGCCATAGCTTTAATTCTTTAGGCATTCTTAGAGTATGAATCTGACCACTTGAAGGGTTCAGATTCAATATTCTACAGCCTTTGTCGATTGTTCACTTCGTACCCTTAAGGGTGATAGGCTACTGTTTAAGCACTTAACATGGGGTGAATTTGACTATCAACAAGTTAAATTCATCTACCCTAGTGTTGATACTAACATAATTCTAAACTATATAGGAACTTTGATTATTTAGGCACTTTTAGAGAATGAATCTGGACATTTAAAGAGTCCAGATTCCTTACTCTAAGGCCTTTTTCGATTACCTGTTTTATACCCCTAAGAGGGTGATTTTCAGCAACTAAGCCATTGTTTATGCACTACTATGGGATGATTTTGAACATTACAAGGTCGGATTCATCTACCCTAGTGAAAATTATCTTAATAATAGACTAAAGCAAACACAAAACCAACATCTAACTTATTTTAACTACACAAACTCAAAGCATTTTGAAATCAATAAGACTTAATCACAACTAAACAGGATGATTCCAAGGATTTGGGTATTTCATAGACAACACTCATTCAGATTCATTTACCAGCATATTAACCAATCACATTTTAGATTTTTCATACAACAAACAAAGGAAAAGGATATTCAGCTAGAGGAGAAGGATTTAAACAACAAAGAGAAAGAACAAAAATTCAGATTTGATCATTTCAATAAAGTTAAGCTGTTACATACCTTGTTTGAAGAGAAAAGTAACAGAAAATCCTGACCAAATAAAGGTCAGGCCAAGAGAAAATTCAGCTAGAAGAGAGAGAGTAATCAGGCAGCAACCTCAAACCAACACAGCTCCCAAAATCAACCCAGGTGAGTTTGAAAAATCAGCAAACTGAAGGAGAAACAAGGCTGAAAACCCAAGAAGATGCTTGATGAACTTTCGAAGAGAAATCATATTTTTGTTCTACTAATATCTTTTGAAATCTTCTCATGAATAAGAAACTACTCTAAATTTTCTGTGTTTTCCCAAAATGTTTTTAGTAGCTAACTCAGTGTAAAAGAGGGTCCAATAGAATGTCCAAAAAGATCATTCTAATGTGAAAAATGGGTGTATTTATAAGGGACTTGGGGAGGGGATCTATCTAGCATATTCCCTGTCTAATGAGCTGAAATATTACATAGGGCAACTGTCAACCTCATCTTTTGGGACATCTTCCCTTATTCCAGAATTTTCCAACCCTTAAAAGACCCTTTTACCCTTAAAATCTGATTTCCTAAATTTACATTACCTGTTGTACCCCTTGGAGTCCCTGAATTTACCATTGGGTAATCGTGGTTACTCGCTTAGGTTATCATTTAACTCTAGTTAACTAACACTAGTTATGTCCTTTAGGTGACTACTAGTTGTTCTTAACTAAGGTTAGGTTAACTAATTAAAGGTTAATTGATTAAATGCCTAAAGTTAGCTTTCATAATAACTATCTATATTTAAGTTATTTAATTATCAGTTTATTTAAACTTAATTGAGGTTAGTCAACTCAGTTCTCTTAACTTAGATTAAATGATCTGTTTTAGTCAATTAACCTCAAACTAATTATCTTAAACATATTTGTTTTTAGTTAATTACTTAAGAGGCTACCTAAGTTAATTTCTAGATTGATGAAGTTGGAATTATTTAAATGCGAGACTAAGTGAATCAATTATTCTTACACTTAGTTAACTCAAATGCACAATTGAACCTAACTATTTGTCTTAGATAAATTAATAGAAACAATTATGTTGTTAGACCTAATTAATTAGGGTGCTTAATCCCTACTGATTTTGGACCTGTTTTGAGAATGAGGTTAACTAGGTGTTGGTTAATTCTAACTTAGTAAATTATACTTAACCATTAATGAAATTAGGAGTCTAGTCTCTTTTTAGGAAGTTAGGTTAGATAATTAGCTTAATTAGTTAATTAGGTTCTTAGAGTTGGTTTATAATTATGTGGTTAAATATCCTAGTCTTGATAGCGTGTCTAATCAATGACCAAAGCTCGGGACTAACAGGGGTAATTAACTTGTTAGGATCAGATTTTAATAATGAAACAGGAGGTTAGGAGACTAATTATCAAAGAGTCCTAGTCATCTTATATTAATATTAAACTGAACTAATTAATCTAGCAAATTAAGACCCCAAACAAACACATAAGAAATCAGTTAATCAACCAGGATATTCAAGAGGATCTGATCAAGAACAAATACATGAAGCATATTTTATACTTATGAATATCGAGACTTGATTTACATCATTCAAATATCTAAAACAGGGTTCGGTTAATCTAAACATGTATGATTGAACTAACAATATACAAGGTCATTTAACCAAACGTGAACCAATGATAGGAAACAGATAAGCACTGATATAGTAATAAAAATCCTAAGTTAGCTACTAAGCAATGAAACCCATTCAAGTTTTGAATTAATTACATAACTAAACGGAATAAAACTAAAAAGGAAGAAAGAAACATTTAGCCAAAAAGGAAAATGAAAACAGTGGTTAAGCCATTAATTTGTTCATGATTTTCCGTAAATACAAAGAAACAGATAGAAGATGGGGGATACCCGTGGGAGTAGTTTGACGGATTCCGGCGGGGTTTGAAAATGAATCATACCCTCATGAATCAATTGCTCTTGTCAAGAGCAATTGACTCATGAAGGTCCGAGTCGTTGGTTGTCTTTAAATCGGCCGACATAGGAGAGCTAGGGTTTTTGTTTTCTTAGATCTAAAATCGAAGAGATTTGGGTGTTTATTTAGGGAAACCAGTAGTGGGAGGTGATTGAGCGGAGTATGAGGATCATCTGGTGCGAATTTGGGGTTGATTGGAGAAGCTCCACCACCGGAGGCGATTTCCGGTCGGCGGAGGACGGCGGTTCTGGGCAGCTAGGGTTTGGGTGTTTAGAGAGAAGAGAGAGAGACGGACGGGGAGGGGGGTGTGAGACTTCTGCAAATGAAGGGGTGGGGTGTGGTTTGGACATATATATAGTTAAGGATTGGATAGTTCTCAGCCGTTGGATCTGGAAAGATCAACGGCTGAGATTGACACCTCTTAAACGGTGTCGTTTGGACTAAGTGGGGGTCAGGCCGGGTTGAGGGATTTATTGGGCTGGGTAGGTGTAGAAGCAGATTGGGCCTGGGTGATTTCAAGCCTAGGTCCGAATGTAGTCTTTCTAATTAACTAAACCAATTAATATAATTAAATTCCACTCTAATTAAATCTAAAAAAATATAATAGTTGATTCTAAACCTCATTTTTATCTAATTACAGATTAATTAGGAATAGAGAACAATTAATTTTATACTCCTAATCAAAATAAGCGATTGATTTGGGTAATTAGTTGTTTAGAACTTACAACACACCAAATAAACATTGTCCGTCTATTATTGAAATTAATGATAAATAAAGAATTCATAATTCTTCGATAACGGTGATGCAATTTTAATGACTTTAAAAGATGAATGCTGAATAAAAAAATGCAAACATTTCACAATTAATCACTAAAATTCAACGAAAATTCATAAAGCCAATTAATTTATTGAGATTTTTGTAGGATGATGTGATAGGTAAAAATCACGTGCTCACACCAAGCATTTAATGATTATTTCTTATCAATTGGGATAAAAGTGGAACATCCTATAGCTCATGTTCACACTAAAATGGCCTAGCAGAGTCTTTAATTAAACGTCTGCAATTGATAGCAAGACCGTTACTAATGAAAACGAGGCTACCCATTTTTGTTTGGGGCNGCTGAGTCTTTAATTAAACGTCTGCAATTGATAGCAAGACCGTTACTAATGAAAACGAGGCTACCCATTTTTGATTGGGGCCACGCCATTTTGCATGCAGCAATGCTAGTTCGTCTCAGACCGATAAATTATCATAAATATTCCCTGTTGCAATTAATTTGGGTCATGAACCTAATATATCCCATTTAAGAATTTTTGGATGCACAGTATATGTGCATGTAGCACCACCATATCGCACCAAAATGGGTCTCCAAAGAAGGTTAGGAATATATGTTGGGTTTTAATCGCCCTCCATTATTCACTATCCTTAAACATTAACGGGGAATTTATTCACTGCTCGATTTGCAGACTGTTGATTCGATGAGACACTTTTCCCAAAATTAGGGGGAGAAATTGGTGAAACCAAACGAGAAATTTTGTGGGAAAATACATCATTATCTCATCTTGATCCATGTACCTCTATTTGTGAAAAAGAGGTGCAAAAGATTATTAATTTTCAAAGAATAGAAAATCAAATGCCAGACGCATTTACGGATTTGAAAAGGATAACAAAATCACATATCCCTGCTGAGAATGTTCCAATCCGTATTGATGTCCCTATTGGACAATCTTCTAGTGTCATAGCTAATGAGTCAAAAGCACGCCTAAAACATGGCAGACCATTGGGTTCTAAGGATCGACTTCCTAGAAAAAGGAAAATAAATGATCAAAATGACACTACGAAAGAACCTCAAGAAGAAATCCACGATTTAATAAATTCTGAGATTCATGAAGAAACCATTGAGCCCGAGACTCAAGATAATAAGGAACTATCAATAAATCCAATCGATATTGAGACAAATTTGAATCGAGTGGATATAGTGGTGGATTATTTCTTTGCATATACTATTGCATCTAGAATTATGCAAGATAGTGAGGATATTGAACCTCAATCTGTTGGAGAATGTCCACAAAGACATGATTGGCCAAAATGGCAAGAAGCAATCTAATCAGAGTTTAATTCACTTGCGAAACATGAAGTTTTCTTTGTACGCAAGAGGAATGAGAACAATGAGGTACAAAGATATAAGGCACGCCTTGTTGCACAAGGATTTTCACAAAGGCCTGGTGTCGATTATGAAGAGACATATTCACCCGTTATGGATGCTATAACGTTCCGTTATCTAATTTGTTTTACTTCCATGAAAATATTGACATGCATTTAATGGATGTGATTACCGCCTACCTTTATGGATCACTTGATAAAGAGATATACATGAAAATTCCCGAGGGATTTAAAATTCCTAACGCACATAATTCAAAATCCTGGGAAATGTTTGAATCAAATTGCAAAGATCTTTGTATGGTATAAAGAAATCAGGACGTATGTGGTATAATCGTCTTAGTGAGTACTTATTAAAGGAAGGTTATATAAATGATGCCATTTGTCCCTGTGTTTTTATAAAAAAAAAACAACATCGGAATTTATTGTACTTGACGTATATGTTGATGACATAAACCTTATTGGAACTCCTATAGAACTCCAAAAGGCAATTGATTACTTAAAGAAAGAATTCGAGATGAAATATCTCGTAAAGACAAAATTATGTCTTGGTTTGCAAATTGAACATTTGGTAAACGGAATTTTTGTTCATCAATCTGTCTACATAGAAAAGGTACTGAAACGGTTTCATATGGATGGAGCACATCCATTAAGTACTCCGATGGTTGTTCGATCACTTGATGTGGATAAGGATCCATTCCGACCTCAAGAAGAGAATGAAGAGATACTTGGTCCTGAAGTACCATATCTTAGTGCAATTGGTGCACTAATGTATCTTGCTAATACAATAAGGTCTGACATAACTTTTTCAGTTAATGTCTTAGCAAGATATAGCTCTGCTCCTACAAGGAGATATTGGAATGGAATCAAACACATATTAAGGTATCTAAAAGGAACTACCGATATGAGCTTATTTTATGGCAATAATTGCAGTCCTGATCTTGTTGGTTATGCCGATGCCGGGTATTTATCTGATCCACACAAGGCCCAATCTCAAACAGGTTATGTGTTTACCTGTGGAGGCACTGGCATATCTTGGCGATCGACTAAGCAATCGATCGTGGCTATTTCATCTAATCATGCAGAGATAATTACTATTCATGAAGCAAGTCGAGAATGTGTGTGGTTGAGGTCTATAATACATCTTATTCGAGACAAATATGGTTTGAAGTGTGACAAACTACCCACAATTTTGTATGAAGACAATGCAGCATGCATAGCCCAATTGAAGGGAGGATTCATAAAAGGAGATATGAAGAATATTTCACCAAAGTTATTTTTCACACATGATCTTCAAAAGAATGATGATATCACTGTGCAACAGATTCGTTCAAGTGATACTATGGCTGATTTGTTCACAAGATCTCTACCAACGTCAACATTCAAGAAGCTAGTATACAAGATCGGGATGAGAAGGCTCAAGGATGTGAATTGATGCTCTCATCAGGGGGAGTTAATGCGCGTTGCACTCTTTTTTCCTTACAATATTTTGTCCCACTGGGTTTTCCTTGCAAGGTTTTTAACGAGGCAACCAAAAGGCGCATTTCTAAACATGTGTACTCTTTTCCGTTTTCTAGAATGTTTTTTCCCATTGGGTTTTATTTTAGTTAAGGTTTTAACGAGGCACATTATTTGTTGAATGGACATTCAAGGGGGAGTTTTATAAATAGAATTCTATTTAGAGTGAATGTCTATCTTTTAGAGAGTTCTACTTTGTGGCTAAGTTATTTTCCCCATATACATAGAGGGGTCTTACCCCATTGTATATCAGAATTTCCTCTCTTTCTCTGTAATATTGTTCTTGTTCTTTTATTGTTCATATCAAAAAATATATAATTAGTCTCTATTCACCACTATATTTAAGAATCAAAGTGAAGATAGATACTAGTCGGAAGTCCAAATTAAGCATGATATTTCGGAAATAATTAACATACATCAAACAATCTTAATTACTTTTTCTAGCAAACATAGAGGCACATTTCGCTGCTTATTCCTCATTATACAGTGCTAATTACGGCGCTTAAAGTTAAAGGGCATCAACCTTTTTTTTTCCGCAAACAGGAGGATATATATTAATAGCTAAGTAGCGAGAAATACAGGATTTTCATAGTTTGTGTCACTTAGAACACTTTGGTTACCTACGCTTGCTAGATTCTTGCAAGCTTCATAAGATAGAAATTTAACAAAAGCATATTTTTCTACTAGATCTCCATCTACAATTACATCATCTGGTGGTACCACAACAACTTTTTTCTTCTTCATTGGATCAAGAGATGCCTTCTTTGCCATTTGATGGGCTACTCTATTCTCTTTCCTGAACTCGTGTTGGACGATTACCTCCATCAGTTGGTGCATTGACAACCTGCATTTATTAATGATATTATCATAGAGCCTATTACCTTGCTGGATAGAAAGGATTACCTCCGTGGAGTCTATTTCTATTTGAAGGGAAACAGACCCCAAATATGAGTTGTTTTTGAGTCCCACTAGAAGTGCTTTGATTTCAGCTTGTAATGATCTATAGGCATGGGTGGTCTTAGAAAACCTTACTATCCATTGACCATTTGCATTTCTGATAATACCTCCTAGACCACTCCAAAAATCATCATTAATGTTAAACGGCATAGACCTCCTAATGGTTGGTTCAAACTGAACATTGACGCTAGCTATAGCAAAAATACTCATAGAGCAACAATAAGTGTGTTTTCTCCATCTCTTTTTTCTTTTTCTTTTAAGGAGAATAATCTTAGCTTAAGAAACTTTATTAATATAAAAAAATCTAGTACACATTTTTTATATTTTTTCGCAAAACACTTGAATTATTTGTCCTTCTGTCTCTCTTTCTACTTATTAAGATAACATTAAACTTAGAAAATAGTTAAATTAACCCTTTGACTACGAAAATACACTTCCAAAAGCATATTGCTTCTGATGAAAGCACATTACTTCAATTCTATAATATATTGCTTAGGCCATCAAAGTCAAAATATTCTTGGCCCATTTGCTTAATGCTTTCTCTGCATGGAATCATTACATTACGTGCTTCGTCCACTTTCCCCAAGTCATTCTTAATTTATATGAAGAAAAAGACAGTGGTCTGGAGCAAATATTTAAAAAGAGATTGACAAAAAAAGTAAAAAGAAATATATAGTTTTAAATTGTTAAAGAATAAAAATACTCACTTTAATTTTTTTTAGAAAATTTGACAGGTATAAGACTGCACAAAAATTTAGGGGTAGTTGCAATCGGCAACCTCCTAATTCCGCCTTTGAACAAAAATAAAAGAAGATTTTGGTTCTGCCTTGATCACAAAATAGTTTGTTGTTTAAGTACTCTTTAAAGTCAAATAAATCTTGATAAATTGTACTTTTTGAAAAGCTTTCAGGGAGATTTTAGAAATTATGAACTCTGTAAATGGTTTATTCATGTTCTCTATCATTTTCGTTGTTCGGTATTAAAAAAATAATTAAGATTTAGCTAGAGAAAACATAATTAATCTCATCAAAAGTGTCCAATTTAACAATATAAAGTCAAGTTTAAACAAACAAATAAAGAACAAAGTTAGAACAGAGGGAAGCCACCAATATCCAACTTGCGAGTCACAACATGTCAATATTATCCTCGAAAAAAAGGAAAACCAAAACTAGGGGCTGGTTTTTAGATGGAAACTGACGTTAGAAGATTTTGCCTAAGAAATACTACCACTTGCCAATTTCACATGCATGCCAATTCCTTCTTTTCACGTGCTTCTTTCCATCACCTTATATATAAATTGCATAATCTTCAAAAAGGGAAAAAAAACTTTTACTCCCCATTATCATAACCATAAATATTACTGCGAAAGATTTTAGTGGAGTGGTAAATATTCGTTCATTTTTAACATGAAATTTTTGGTTTGAGATTTAGGTATGAAATCGTCTTTGGTAGAGATCATTTATCCCTAAAGTGGGACTTTCCGGCGGAATCTGAATTAGTCGCATCCTAAAGTGAGTACAAGACATTGTTTACCCGTAAAATGGTACAGTTGAACTTATAGCGTGGTTTATACACAAGCGAATTGATCTGACCCAAAAATAGTAAATAAATAACAACAAAAATAAGATAATCAAATGAAATTAAAGAAGATTTCAAGCCTAACTAAGGACATAGCCTTTGCGATGGCGGGAGTGAGAGCGATATTCAAGAACTAAGATTGAGCGCAATATGAAAATAGATTATAGCTTTTTTGTGTGTACAGAGTATCTCGTGTCTACAATGGATGCTAATCCTTCTATTTATAGCCCTATAGGGAGACAAGATCCCCAAATGAAGCCCCTCTTGAATGAAAATAAAACCGTCATTGATGTCTGCATAACGGCTGGCTATAAATGCAGATATTCTCTGTTAAGGCTGCCCATTGAATGCTACTGATGACAATGCTTTGAATCTTTGTTACAGGCTACTCTGTCTTCAAGATTCGTTCAGCATCGATGTCATGCTTTCATCCGGTGCTGGTTGTTTGCTGACTCACGTCTCACTTGTCTTTAGTTCCACGTGTTATTCCTCTATTCGCCTAGCTGTTACTAACTAATTTACCCCATACAGATAGCCCCCTACTTTTCAGTGACGCAACTTAGTGTTACCGGGAAGTAGATTAGAGTTCCTCTCTTAGCGGGTAAGTTCTTGAACGACCTCTGACTCTTGAAAGGACGCACGTCGCATTGATAACCCGAACGTGTGTTGCTCCATGATTCAACAAATATTTCCATCAGTTTTCGAGGTATTCTTGACCAGGATGTTTGCCATCTATAACTTTTCCACTACTCCTTGTTTTAACCTTTTTCTTTCTCAACTCCTTCTCCTTCTTTGAACCTCCATAGAGCCTTTCTGCAACATTCAACGCTTTCAGTAGAAATTTTCTCCATAAACTTCTCATCGTCATGTCTTCTAACACTGCTGCCTTCAGAAATTCTAGCCTTCTCTTTGGTGGAGTTCCAAAGAAGAACAGAACCAAAGAGGTTGACGTCGAGTCTGAAACCCCAACCGTAAACACCATCATACCATTTCACCTTAGCACAACATCTTATCTTCAAGAACAAAAGGCACCTCCAAATTCTAAAAGTGACAGATTTTGGTATGTTCATAGATACCCTTCTTTCATTCGTCCTCCTAGCATCCCTGTTGTGAAGGAGGAATGTAATTGGGACAATGTCGAAATCCTCACCCCTAATGCGATAGAGCGAGTTACCCACTCCAAGCAGGGGTTCATATATGTTTATACATACCCCTTCACTTTAGGTCCTTTCACCTTGGGAACGGGTGAAGTAATTAACCCAATACTCTTAGAGTTTTTCCACCGTTACCAAGTCTGCTTGGAAAAACTAGGTCCATCCCTATGGCGTACGGTGGCCTGCCTCTGCCAATTATTCTCTAAGACCGGGGACACCCTAACTTTCGCGCACATGATGAACCTCTATTCCCAAAAACTTTTCATGGGGGTGTGCTAAACCTTAGCAAGCGCGGTCTTCATTCCCTCCTCACCAACTTTGATTACAACAACGACTGTGGATGGATGAAACGGTTCGTTGTCATTTCTACCAGGGACATAATTCCAACCACATCGCCAGCTTTTCCTGAATCATGGAATCTTTTTCGTAAGTCATCGGATACTTGTTTCCTTTCCATGAAAAAAGAAAAATTCTTTATTTGCTGACTTTTATGTCCTTCATTCCAGCTACTCATTGGAAACCACTATGGTTTCAAGGTCTGACCCACTAGGTTCAGAATATTCTGGATATTACTACTCCAGAATCTTGATCGTGGAAAGAAATGGCTCCCAAATATGGATGGAAAGTAAATAATCATGGTAAGCAAAAATCCTTCTTTCTTTCAATCGTAACCGTACAGAATAACTTAGGAACAATCTGTTAATTGCCTTTTTGCTCCACATAGGACTTCCGAAGGGTTCTGTCGTATGCCCCGACATCGAGGCTCTCAATGACCCAGAGGAGGCCGAATGGATATTGAAGAATTCCAATAACCAAAGTATGGCTCGTGTATACTCGCACCTCCGGTAGGGTGCCTCCTCCCCCGAGGTCACAGTCCAAAAATAAGAAACCAAAAAGGAGTGTACCTCCTCAGCTGGGTCTCAAGAGAAGAGAGTGAAAGAAATATCAACCAGACCCGCCACAGTGGTCCTTGATGATGAATAAGGGGATGACGATATAGATACCCCCTCCCCCTCCCACCCCCTCCCCACGCCCCTGTCACAGAAGGAAAAGATCTTCATTAGCTCAACTGGATGCTCAGTCGGGAGAGCTTTAAACTCCATCATAGGAAGAAGTCCAAGGACTCTAGGTGTGTGATGACCCGATAGGTGTTATTTTTTATAATCCAATTCTGTGACCTGAATCCTTAAACACCTTATTTTAACCTTCCAAGATTTGCGTGCACAGTCCGGGCATCTTTTCGGAAAGCTTTTATGTTAAAACTGAGAAAAAAATATGAAATTTCACCTTAAAATCCATTTGAGTTGACTTCGGTCAACATTTTGAGCAAACAGACTCAAATTCATATTTTGACGGTTCCGGTGGGTCCGTACGTGATTTGGGACTTGGTGGTATGCCCGGAATCGAATTCGAAAGTCCCTAGCCCTAGTTATCACACTTTGTAGAAATTTGAAAGCTAAAGGCTTAATGAATTTGAAATGTTTGACCAATGTTTGTTTTTTGAATATCAGGTCCGTATTTTGGTTTCGAAACCCGGTACAGGTCCAATACTATATTTATGACTTGTCTGTCAAAATTGGTGAGAAATGGAGTTGGTTTAACGTGATTCAGATGTCCGGTTGTGAAAATAGAAGCTTCAAAGTTTTCTTGAACATTTCATTTGATTTGGTGTTGATTCATAGTTCTAGGTGTTATTTGGCGATTTGATCGCGCGGGCAAGTTCGTATGATATTTTTAGACTTGTGAGCATAGTTAGTTTAGAGCCCCGATGGCTCGGGTGAGTTTCGGATAGGGTACAAAGTGATATTGGACTTAGAAAATGTTGTTGTTCCAGTTCTGGTGCAGGCCTTTGCGAGATCAGGCATCACATTTGCGAGATCAAGCATCGCATTTGCAGCCTCTAATGGGTTCGCATTTGGGAGTCACTCATCGTATTTGCGAAGAGTAGCTAGGCCACCATATACTCGCATTTGCGAGGCTAGGGTTCGCATTTGCGAGCTTATCCTTTCTGATTTTTGCGAAGGCAGAGTCGCATTTGTGACTCAGTACTGTTTTAGGAATCTTCGCATTTGTGAAGGGGAGGCCGCATTTGCAAGGGGTACATTGTTTATATTTGCGGCTGATTTATCGCATTTGCGATCACTGGGATTTCTGAAGGATTTCGCAATTGTGACCTCTTTCCCGCAATGGCGATATTTGCAAATGCAAACGTGATATCGCATTTGCGACATCTGCAGCTGGGTTAAAACTTGACTTAGACGATATTTTTGCTCATTCTTCAAAATTTTCAAAACAAGAAACCCTAGAGTCAATTTTTGAAAGATATTTTCTTCCCCAAATCATTGATAAGTGATTCTAAACTATTTTCTTTCAATCTTTCACTGCGTTTCCTAAGATTTCAACCCAAAATCTTGTGTTTTCATGGTGGGAATTGGGGCTTTTTGGCTAGAAATTAGGGATTTTGTAAATTGGGGATTTAGACCTTAAATTGAGGTGGGATTCCAAAATAAATTATATAACGGGCTCGGGGATGAATGGGTAATGGGGTTTTGGTCCGAACTTCGGGATTGGACCAAGCGGGCCCGGGGGTTGACTTTTGTTGACTTTTTTAAAAAATGACCTAAATTGAATTCTTTGCAATCGTGGGTAGTTCCTAAGGCTTAATTTGAATCGTTTTGTTGGTAATTTGCTAGATTCTATTGGTTCAGAGGCTTGTTTGAGAGGCAAGGTTGTGTTTGAGCATTGAGTGGTCTTTTGGAGTGTGGTAAGTGTTGTGTCTAACCTTGACTTGAGGGAATTAGGAACCCTCGGACTATGTGCTATGTGAATTTCATGTGAGCGGCGTATATGCAAGGTGACGAGTGCTTATGCGCCGCCGAACTATCTGTTTCCCTTGTTTTTCCTCTTTCCTTTAATTATCTTTTTCCCTGTCTTAACTGTTATATGTTCTAAATGTGTTTCCATGCCTAACTGCTACTTGTTAATCAATGTCTTCTCCTGTTCCTGATATTAGATCTTTTTCATAGTTTCATGATCTCCTGTTATTTGCTCAAGTTGGTTTATCTACACCTTCTAGTTGTAAATTTCTGGACTGGTCTTATTGTGTAGTATTACTTATGTAGATTATCATGTTGTTCAAGTGTTCCTATTTGTTTCGGTTTGGTATTTAGGGATAGTAAAGGCTTTCCGTGATTTGAATTGTAAATTTTATTGTGCCAATTGAGTACTTGATATTGATATGGTGGGATCGGGTTGCACGCTGCAACAGGTGAAATAAGAGTGGAATGATGAGGTAGAATAAGGATGAATCTATATTGTACGGTGGGATCGAGTTGCACACCGCAAGAGGTGTAATAAGGCTGTATTGTTTTGGTGGAATAAGGGTGAACTATGATTTTGATATTGTGATATGGTTGGATCGGGTTGCGCGCCGTAAATATATATATATATATATATATATATAAGGGAGCCTTATGTGATGTATAGTAGGATCGGGTTGCGCACCGCAACAACCTGTGTGTTTATATTCCTATGAGTTGTGTTAGTTTTATGGTATTTTCTTTTGCACTTAAGGATTGGTAAATTCTGAACATCGATGGCTTAATCCTGAAGTTGTAGCTATTATTCTCAATTGACTACTTTATTTCGTTCTTTATTTCCTTTTCCAGTCTATATTATATATATTGCGTATAGGTTGTAGTGTGAGTTACCCGCCTTAGCCTCGTCACTACTTCGTCGAGGTTAGGCTCAGCACTTACAGAGTACATGGAGTCGGTTGTACCCATACTACACTCCACATTTCTTGTGCAGATTTTGGCATTGGTCCCAGCTGATCGAGAGGCGTAGCAGCTTGGACTGGTTTATTGGATACTCAAGGTAGATCTGTTAACGTTCGCAGACCTTGAAGTTCCCATCTATCTTTCCTTGTTTTTACTGTTTCTTTCATTTAAACATATGTATTTCTTTCAGAATTTACTTGTAGAAAATCCTAGAAGTTCGTGAATTGTGACTCCGGATCCGGGTTGTAGTAACTATTATGGAAAATTGTATTATTTCGCACTCATTATATTTCATTTTAGCTTAATTTTCTTTATATACTGAACATAATGGAAATTGGCTTAATCATTCTCTAACGTTGGCTTGCCTAGGAAGTGAAATGTTAGGCACTATCACGGTCCCGAAGTTGGGAATTCCGGGCCATGACAGGGTGGAAATGGGTTTGGTTGAAAATGCGGATTTCCGCTTTCTGATCCGTGTCAATGTCTCCGGTCAAAGGAGTTCAGTCCCTGACCTTCCTCTACCACAAACTTCTGAGCCAACAACAACTGTCACTCCTCCTACACCAGCTTCTGCATCTCCACCGGCGTTGTCCAAATAAATGGAAGATACTTCCACTCCACGGTCCCCCGACCATGGAAACTTAGGAAGTCTTTATTCGGCACCCAGTCAAGACCCTCGCGATAAGCGAAGTGGCGTTCTTTCGGTTTCAAAAGAGTGCCACATACTTTATAAACTGGTGGAGCTAGAAAATTATCTGAAGTCGCTGGCCTCAAAGAAAGATTGGGGAAATTTAGACTCCCTTACTGGGGAGTGCCTAATAAATAACAACATGCATTGTTCGGTGTAGATAACAATCTCACTTCCTTCTATCTTCTTTCAATTTATACTTTGCAGTAATAACTTTGGTTCTAACCTTTTTTTAGACCAACCTTCCTGCCTCAGAGGGCCTGCAAAGGTTGATTCTGGACAAACAAGAGCTTGCTTTATAATGATATCAACTTTCGGTTGAAAGAAATCAGCTTGCCGAGTGCCTCCTGGTGGTGGAGGCAACAACCGCTCAAATGGATGACCTCGAGTCCTGATTGCAGCAATCTGAACAAGATAGAATGGCTCATAGCCAGGTTGCTTCCCAACTACATGAAAACCTCAAGGAAGCAAAGGCTAAGTGGGTTAAACTTCATGATATTGTGTTGCTGCTGTCGAGCGTGAGTATGCCTTCACGGAACAGGTTAATAACTTGGAGGCTAGCTTATGCTCCAAAACCGAGGAGGACAATGCTGCCGAGGAGAGGAGCGCAAAAATGGAAGAAAGACTCAAAAGAGTCATGGAGCAGAATCGACTTCACTTAATCACCAACATCGGGCTCGATTCCAAAATCAACACAATGAAAGCTGAAAATGAAAAGCTTTAATCCAAGATTGAAAAGCTTTAATCCAAGATTGAAAAGCTCCGAGAAAAACTCCAAGACCGAGAAGACTACCTTATCTTCGAGAAACCTTACGCCATTTATCATACAAAGAGGAAGACCTTGGAGGAGGCCAAGGAAGGCATTGCTAATATTGATGACTGCATTGTGAAGGCCCGGAAGATGGAGACAACTGCTCACGAGAAGCTCCCTACTCGGCCCGTTGCTTCTGATTCTTCGAATACTAACTCCGAGTATTCGAGCATCGAGGGAGAAACTGAAGAAGATGAAGGTCTCTAACCGGAGGCGGAACATCCTTCTCCAAATAGAGGAAATGAAGACTCTTCTCTTTCTTCGGGTTCCGGTACCAAGAACTGATGTTTATATATTTCTTTTTTTTTTAATTATACCAAGACTTTTTTACATCTGATAAATTTTAATTCCAGACATAAACACTTCCTGAATCTACCCTTTACTATGAGGGTTTCATAATAGAGGTCCCTTATGCTTACGGTGCTCTTGAAGGGAACGTCTCCTATTCATTCTGGCACAGACATATGAAGTTTTTGCTTATTTTCAAATGATAAAATAAATTAACTTATCTTTCCGATAAGAAATAAAACAAAAATAAGTATTTTGATTTATTCTTCTTATCTTTAAAAGTACATTTCCATAAATATTCATTAGTTTAAATAAATAAAGCTACCAGTGCATGTGACTAACTTGTACAACTTATTTCTATGGGGCTGATCATGCAGTCCCCGATCCTGATAAGTCATTGATCCCAGTTCTAATAGTCTTCGATCTTTGTAAGACTTTTAGTGCCTTGTCATGTATTATTCCTCTCCAATGTTCTAATACTAAGTATGAGAATTCGAACAATGGAGATCTTGCGTTCGCCTATGACACTTCCTTCATAGCAAGATTTGCTTTGTTGTCTTATATATGGAAACAACTTCTGTATGGGTAAATAATCTATTTCCAGAAGGCCAATAGAGACAATGAGAGCGTGGGAGACGAGTTACGCTATCGAGCCAAATATTATTTAACTATCTACAGGTTGATTACCATACGAGTTGTGCTAAAGAGAAAGCAACAGAGCTTTCGATTGTTGATTAATAAGCTCGCTGATGATCCTTCCTTCGTAGTATGCTTTACATCACTACCTCGTTAAAAACCTTACCAGAAAAATCAAACCGGGCCAAAAACTGGTCGAAGGGAAAAATAGTGCAGCACATAATTTTAATACCAACAAGGATCTTGAGAAGTAATACCTCTTGAGGTGAGTCACGTTCTAACTGCTTGGAAATTTAACTCCATTTTGATTTTCCAAGTATGAGACTTTACCGATTAAAGCTAAAACTCGATAAGGTCCTTTCCATGTCGATCCCAGCTTCCCGGCGTTAACTTCCCAAGTGCTTTGAATGAGTTTCCTCATAACCAAATCCTCAACTTTGAAATATCGAAGATTTGTCCTGTTGTTGTAATACCTTTCCATCATTTGCTTTTGTGCCACCATCCTCACATATGCTAGATCTCGGTGGTCTTCAAGCAAATCTAGCTTGACCAGCAATGCTTTATTATTTGCTTCTTCGTCTGCTCAGGAAAACCTTAAGGTCGGTTCCCCCACTTCTACCGGTATCAAAGCCTCCGAACCGTACACGAGTTAAAAGGGTGTCTCTCCCGTGCTCCCATAAAACACTCGGTAGCTCATGAAGCCACTTTCCCTTGCCATCTTCTAACTTCTTTTTAAGGTTTTGAATAATTACCTTGTTAGTTGACTCTGCATGTCCATTGGAAATCGGGTGGTATGGTGAAGACATAACTTGTTTGATCTTCAGTTCTTCCAAAAAATTTGTGATTTTGGAACCTATGAATTGTGGATTTTGTCACAAGCAATCTCTTTTGGTATCCCAAATCGGTAGACGATGTGGTCACATATGAAATCAACCGGTTCTCATACTCCGATATTTTGGTAAGCACCTGCTTCAACCAATTTAGTAAAATAATAAGTTAAAACCAAAAGAATCTTATGTTACCGGGCCCTTGTGGTAAAGGACCGATTATGTCTATCCCTCACTTAATAAATGGCCACAGTGACACCATCGAATGCAAAAGTTTGGTTGGTTGATGCACTAACTGTGTTTGGCATTGACATTCGTCGCATCTTTACAGGAATTTTGCGCCATGTTCCATCTGGGGCCAATAGTAGCCAGCATTGACTAACTTGAGAACCAACAAGTCNTTTTAGTGTAAATATTCCTTTTAGGCCTAATATTAATGTTTTAAGCTTTTATCTTACACTTAGTAGATTTTATTTAATTAAAATAAGTAAATAAATAATAATAATAATAATAATACTCACATTCTTAAAGTGTGAATATATATATGGAGTATCTTTTAATTAGAATTTTAATAATTAAACTATTATATTATTATTATTATTATTATTATTATTATTATTATTTTGCATAATTTAAACTATAGTGTAAACATTGAGTTTTCTTATTTTTATAGTTTCCTTTAAGTTTAAAAGTAACGTTGGTATGTATGTATG
>ML331330.1:0-48638 GCA_005239505.1 Nicotiana paniculata | reverse complement strand
CCGGTTTTAACCGGTCTGGGCCGGTCCGGTTACGGGTCAACCCGGCCCGTTAGACACCCTTACATGGAAGTCATTCTGTCCGCATCCTGTGCCCTGTGGGCTAAATCCTCAGCGCGCTCCTGCTGGAGGCCCTTGAATTTATCAAAAATTCCGGCTGCCTCAGTAGCTGCCATTCGCCGGTCTCCTTCAGAGTCGCGACTGATGTTTTCTATGTCAACTTCGACCTGGGCCATTCTGCGGTCCAGGTCGTCCAACCTTTGCACTAGGCTGGTTTTCAGTTCTGTCACCGTATCCACGATGGGTCGTAGTACGCCAACCGTCTCCTCAAGGGCCGCAATGCGGTCCCCAAAGTTTNTAAAAGCTTGATTGTATTGATGAAAGCTGTTACAAAGAAGGCAACGCGGTGTCGAGGGGGAGAGACACCAGTACAGAGAACTGCTTGCTAGAAAATGTTTGATTGCTTGATCCCCCCTAATAATGCTTAGAAAAAATAAACCAACATTACAGGAATAGACAAAAATATGATAGAGAAACATAAGGAAAGTACATGGAATAAAAACTACTCTAATAATACAGGGAAAAAGGACTTAGTTTTCTACAGGAGTAGAAACAGGTCCGTTGTCAGCTGCTTGTGGCTGGGCGCTCGCGATGGAAATTGGTGGGGCGGCAGAGGCACAGGCACGCTTGTCACGTGGCGCGGCCAAGACCACGGGGCCGTCCGTGGCGCTAGGCGTTGGGAGGCTTGCTGGAACGCCACGGGGCGCGTCCAAGGGGTCATGGGGCACGGTTGGAAAGCCGCCCATGACATGAATTATAAATATACAAGGATTTCAAAAAAAATTAAGTTTATTATTTTCCAGAAATAAAAGGATTACATCATTCTTAGTTTGAGTAATATATATATATATATATATACTATAATTTTACGGTGATTTATTATAAAGGTGCTTAGTACATCTAGTTTGATAACCTAGTAAACAAAGTAAATAACCTGCTTATAATTCAATTAAGTACAATATTTGTATGAAATATTCTCATTGTCAGTTTAAATAAAGTTAAATTCATTTTTCACTACTGCGTGAAAAACTACAAAATGTCACAAATAGTAATTTTGCAAACATAGACCCAGGGAGAGACATTCTTTTCCTCCTCTCCTCCTCCTTCCTCATCCTCCCCTCTTCTTCTTTTTGATGTGATTTAGCTCAAACTTTAATTAAATTAAAGTAAAAATTTGTTGACCACAAAAAAAGAAAAAAAAAAGAGTATTTGTTTTGTCTCTTCGGTTCTCATTTTCTTCTCTTGCTTCATCTTCTTCTGGTTCTCTAACCTTTTTTATTGCTGCATATTCGTATCTTGTGTATCTAAAAAAACAAGTAATATGATTGCAAAAATAAAAAAATAAAAAAAATCGAGACTTGTTGTTTGTATATCGGTTTTATTTATACACTTTAAGAATTGTGACAAATACAACATATAATCAAAATACAAATGCGACTTATAAATCAATTTCCAAATGCGACATAGAAGTGCAATCACCAAATGCAACTTTTAAGACGCAATTTCCAAACACTACTTGTAAAATACAAAAGCTTATAAAACACAAATACGACTTATAAGTCGCAATTTGCAAATGCTACTTGTAAAATACAAACTGGATTTGTGTTAACGGCCATTTCTTTTGGGAATAAGTACTTTCCTAGCAAGTGTTGCCTTGCTCATATTACTTTACTCTTCCTTTCTCTCTTACTACTTCCTAACAAATTATATGTTGTGACTTTTATACAGAGCCGGAGCTTCCCCACATACTTCACAGCACAAGTCCTCTTATCCTATATGATGTTCAGTATAGGATAAGGGTTCTGCTTAAAGTACGCATAAGCCATGAAGTTCGATGAACTTCAAGTTGTACACTTCGCCTTGTTTAATTGCGCTTTAGTGTAGGCGTCAAGCTGTTAAAGGCATGTACACGTTCACCAATAGTCATGTCTTTAAGGGCACAACATTATAAATTTAGCGTAATTATAGTTTTGTTTTGTCCAAATAATTACTATTTGTGTTTAATTTACACTGTATATTAAACTTTTTTTCTTCGCACTATTAAAATAGCTTTTTGTCTGACCGAAGCATGCATACTGACCAAACTCAAAAATCAACCAAGCCGGACGCAATAAGCAAACAAAAAAAAAAGTTCCTAATTTTCCCGGAATGTATCCTAATTTTTGGCTTAATTCTTCTTCTGATGATCGATTCAACCTCTGATCGAAAAGATATACCTTGGTTATATTTCACCTCTTCAACAAGTTCAGTAATGAGCATAACGACCCTATTGTTCCGATGGAGAGAAGAGCCTATGATTAGCTTTTCGGGAATTTCCAAACGAACAATTTCAACAACTTGTTTTGAAGAAAATTCAATTGATTTTTTAGTGCATTTTATTTCGAGCATAAAAAATATAACATAAAATGAATATCTAAATGTGACTTTAATAGTGCAGAAGTTCCTAGCAAGTGTCGCTCACAATACTTCACTCTTCCTTTCTCCCTCTACTACTTCCTTCTCTTATCGACCCTTTCAAATGCTCTCCTATTCCTTTGTTCCATATTTACCCACATAAGAGTTAGCAGTGACATCCCACGTGCGTCCTGCCTGCGTCTTCTCTTCCTTCTTCTAAAAGCTCGTTTGTATAGTGCTGCTTTTACTGTGCTCGGCATTACCCATTATTAGCTTATTCGTTCCAAATCAGACTGTCTGGAGAATTCTGTGGCAGATTGTTCAGCTGGTATAGCAAGCCAGCCACTGTTTCTAACTCTCAGTTGTCGCAATTTCCTTCGAAAGATGATGTCCCTTCCCTTAGTTATGCTTGAAATATCACCTTATATATAGAAGTTCAAGCTAGTATTCTTCTTGTGATGAAAAGAAACTGGAGATGATAAATAAAGCCAATAAATTTCAGTTTGTAACTGAAACAATCCATTACAAGAAAGCTGAAGATTACACTTTGATAAGACCAAGTGCTAGTTGATGCAGGTGTAACCAATATAGTACTAATTAGGAACTGATATCAGAAGACTGAAATTACTTATTATTGTAACAACAAAAGTATACGGAATTCTTAATATATTTTGCACGTAATTGGTGAACTTGGACTACTTAATAGCAACTACTAGTACCTCTACACTTCTCTGAATGTATGTGAGCATTATACAACCAACAACTACAAATTCAGTGAAATGTTGTCTGTGGAAAATAGTGCACACAACCTTGCCCCTACCGTGGGAAGGCAGAGAGGTTCCTCTTGTCTGAGCGCGACGAGAATGATTTTTTTTTTTTTATGACTTAAGAAGCATGGAGAGAGAAGGATAATCTTTTTGAAAAGGACAGAGCCGCTTGACCGCTACTTACCCATTTGGAGTTCCTGATTGATGAAATATTGATTGACTTTCTTTACTATTAAAAAAATTAAGTTTGACCACTATTCTAAGTTGGATAATACATTCCTATTCATAATTAGGCAGATCAAATAAAATTTCAAGTTGGTTTAGAAAATCAAATTAATTAGGTCTCCTGCTCGTATTTAGACAAAATTTCCTATTCCTAATCATGCCGAAACAAAAACAACGCTATTTTGGCTAGAACTGCACCTAGTTCTTTTTTATTCACTAGGACTGTGTAGGCAATTTGAATGTAATATAACCAGATACAAAGAAAGTAAAACAGTGAAGACATCCTTTTACGCCAACTGTGGTAAAACAAAGATACTATCTATTTAAATGATTTCAAGTAAAAGTTTAACTGATTGATCATGAATTTCTCACGAGAGACAGTGCAAGTTTTGCTCATACAATGCTATAAAGTCGGAATGCATTACACAGAGTGTATAAATTCTACATACTACATCTCATTCACATCAACAAATCGATCAAATGGGGGGGAAAAACCCAAAGAAACCAGAAAATCAAGGTTATAACAGCAAAAAATTCGGAATTTACTGGTGGAACTTAAAGAGTATGAGGAATTACCATAAAATGCGAATGAAACAACCTCATTGTGGTGGTTCCAAAAAAGAGATAACTAGTTATCAGACATGTATAAGAGAAAAATTATCTCACAATTAGCGGAATATCAGATTATAAGTTAAGGAACACCACCCCTATATGGCGTCATAGGTTTAAAGCTACAAAAGCAAGCAAACTTCGCAGAGGACCAACTACCCTGGGTCGCTGCTTTCATCAAGCTCGTAAACTCGCAATTGACTCCAAAATATTTATTAATAGCTTCAATGCAAACAAAGAAGCTCCTACTCTGCCCTAGCCCAACAAAGGTAGTTTATCAATTCATAATCCAAGCAAGAAATTCTAACACACATAAACTATGGTAATTGGCATGTTCCCTTACATTAACAAAAGATGGCCGGACAAGGAAACCTGCTAAATCCAGGAGAGGTTACTACTCCATAACTGCAACTCCTCCAGCAGCTTTGATCTTTTCTATTATTTCATTAGCCTCCTCTTTTGTTACTCCTTGCTTAAGTATAGCAGGCACTTTTTCAACCAGGTCCTTGGCTTCCTTCAAACCAAGACTCGTGAAGGATCGAACCTCTTTGATCACCTTGATTTTTGCAGCTGCATCAAATTTCTCCAACTTGACATCAAATGCTGTTTTCTCAGCCTTCTTCTCCTCAGTCTTTGCCGGTCCACCACCTGCTCCTCCCATTGCACCCAAATCCATGCCTTCTACTGAAATTTGTTTCAAATTAGGATGCCTTAGTATCTCCCTGAGTGTAGGACCAATTTGTCTACGCTCTTCTGGGGGTAAAGCAGCAATACGTTCAGCAAGCTGAATTATCTTGTCTGATGGTTGGGGCCTAGGGCCATAAGGATCATAGGAAGCAGGATATTTGTATCTTTTGGGCTTGGTGTTGGGATCTCTAGGAACAAAATCAGGTTGAAATGACCGAGATTGGAGAGGCCCTATAACTTCACGAAGAGATGTACAAGCATGGATCCGTCTTAACCGTGCAATGAGCTTCATGCTTAAGATGTCACCCTGCAAGCAATGAATTGCAGATGATGCTAGCTAGATCACAATTTCATATGCATGTTGTGCCAATTTGGACTTCAACCACTTGGTTAAGTTTGTGCGTTACACTCTTACCTTGAAAAGAAAAAATAGACAGTCAGCTAGTCTAATAGAAATGAAAAATATAGTTCATGATCTCAGTAAACTAAGAGAAGGCTATGACAATAGTTTTTGGCGTTAAGCTAGACAATGCCCATATAATATCAGCTATCAATACAAACAGACACTTTAATTTCCCAGAAACTAATGCCATTAACAAAACTTCCCAACCTTTATAAGTAGTAATGAAGTAGGTGACACAATTTAGATTAACACAAACGTTAGCATATTCTAGACGCACCAAAGATGGATAACAGGCCAATTGACATCTTCAATAATAAAACTACATAACAGTTTTAACTTACTAGAAAACGATCTATGAAACATGTAGAGATAACCACTATTATGACAACGAATGTACAAGACTGAAACCAAAGAGACAATCTCCTTTTAGTATCTATAGACATGCAAAACACAAAGTCCTTGGCAAGAAAGCTATAAATTAATAGCTGAATATCAAAGGCAAATAGCTAATATTCTTCTTTCAAACCATTCTAAAAAAAAAAAAAAAAAAGTTCTTTCAAAGCTGTCATTTTTCAATACAATCCTAAGAAAAACAAAATCACCTTCACCTTAATACCAAACTAGTTGGGTCAGGTATATGAATTATCTAAATCCATTGCTCTTTATTTTGATTTACATTTCTAAAAAAAGCAATCGTAAAGCTTCTTTCTTACGTCAATACGTGTGCCCAGCCAATTAATCTGTTATGCTTACTCCACAACAAGGTTCAAGGACCTGGAAATTACTCTAACTTAGTAAGTATTCACAAAGAACTAAAAAAATGCTAAAGCTTGAGGTTTTTCAAGTAGCACAGAGATCCAATTCAAAAGGTCGCATTTCAGGGGAGACATAATGAGGGGACTTACGACTCAAAAGTTCTCCGGAGAAAGAGATCGCCGCCGTGAGTGATTGGGGGAGAGAGAGAGCTGAGAGCAAAGTTCACTGCCGGCGGAGGTGCGTCGTCGACTGGCCCAAGAAGACGGGCGACTATTTGAATTTAGGGCTACTTTTTTGGGTCCTAAATTTGGGCTGAAAGTTGGATATATTATCGTCAAATGAACAACGGAAGAAATCGGAAAATAGCCACTTTTAACCTTGCTATTTGAGTTTGGCCAATATTTAAAAGGCTATTAGCATTTAGACAATTTTCTAAATGTTTATCACTTTTTGAGCCTATTAAATGCTAATAACTTTTTGAATATTGATTAAATTCTAATAGCAAAAGTTGTTATTTTTATATCTAAGGAAAATGATATTGTATAGTCGTTCGAAATGTATATTATATACGAAAAATACACATATTTTCTATATGTTTTTTCGGCTATGAAATATGAATAGTTTCTCGCAGGTTAAAAGTGATCGTTGCCCTAATATCTATCGTTCAGTTGGATGCATGGAAGTCGTTTGCTACATGATAATCATCATAAATTCTGAATTTATGGTCAATTTCTAATTATTCAACATCTAAAGACCCACACAAATATTAAGGTTTGAAATTTGTTTTATTTAAATGGTTCGAAGTGGAAGATAAAGTTTTTAAAACTTTTTTATTAGCACACTGGTAACACAACATTTTCGATGGCCTATATTTGAAAAGTATCATCCATGATAAATAAGTTCTCTTTTAAAAAAGGCAAAATGCATAGTTTACCCATCAATCTTTTAGTCAAATTCCGGTTACACACCCAATAAACACGGATAAAACTTTACACATCCAATCTTTTCCAAGTGTGTCTAAGACCTCCAAAGTTGACCAGGCCTTTCTACGTGTAAAATGGCAACACAAAAGCATGTGGAAGTCTTTATTAAATAGTGGCTGACAATTATCTACGGTCCACAATTGATCTTAACGACTCTTTTGGCCCTTAAATTAAAAAGGGTCTTCAATACGCCCTTACCTTTTTTCTCTTCTCAGCCATTATAACCCTCGATTTTTCTCTTCTCAACCATTAGCTTCAAAGTTGTTGCTTCTTCTTATTCTTCTTCTTCTTCTTCTTCTTCTTCTTCTTCTTCTTCTTCTTCTTCCTCCTCCTCCTCCTCCTCTTCCTCCTCCTCCTCCTCCACCTCCTCCTCCTCCTCCTCCTTCTTCTTCTTCTTCAATCTTCTTTATCTTGTATAATTCATCTTTAAATTAGAGTGTACTGTCAATTGTGAACCGATTCTTTGAGTTTTCGCCTAAAATTGAAAATCTTAGGGTTGTTGTCTAATGCGTAATTTTATGCATATTTGTCGTTGTGGTGAAGAAGTTGTGCTTGTAATTTCATGGAGCATCGATAATCCCGATCGTCATTTTTATGGGTGTAGATTCTATGAGGTAAGCTTAGTATTAAAAATCTGGTTTAATTAATTGAGTTTTTAACACTAAAATCTTCTTATTTCCAGAAGGATGGTGATTCGGGGTGTAAATTTTTTGTATGGTTTGATCCTCATACCCCGGAGCATTTAAAAGGTGTTATCTTGGGGCTGATTAAAAGAAAAAGGCGTTGGATGCATTCGTGAAGGCAAGTAGAAATCAAAGAAATTGGAGGCGATTGATAATTTGGTGTTAACCGTAATTGTATTCAAGGTGATTATGTTTGGCACCAAAAACTGTTACGTAATGTAAAAACTTGTAAAATGGTCTATGAACCATCTATCTTAGTAGTTAGGTTGTTTTCACCCTTGTTGCAAGTGTAATCCTTTTGCTGCTTATTGAAGTGTAATACTTTGTGTTGATGAAAAAAGTTTATTCTACCATAGCTTTTGTTGATGGTGTTGGTAATGGTTGTGTGTTCATTTGCTAAGTGTTACAGTAACATTTATGAAATGGCCACCCAAAATGGCTCCCAACTTGGTATCCCTTAATATTACAGTAGCATTCATCACTTGTGCTTCAGTTACAGCTTCTATTTCAGCTTGCTCATAACTATCAGGTCATCAAGCTAATGTTTCAGCATTCATAACTTCAACTTTTATATAGCTTGATGACAGTGCTGCAACTTCAATTTTCAGCATTCATAACTTGTGCTTCAACTGCAGCTTCTATTTGCAATATAAAAGCAGAAGTCCATAGCATTCATAACTTGTGCTTCATCAAGCTATATAAATTGTCGTTCAATAACGACTACCACCTGGTGATCAATTATCTCTCATAAGTGATCTCGACCAAACTCACACCACAATTAGACAGTGAGGTGGTCGATGCAATAATAAACCTAACAAAGGTCGGGATCGAATTCATAGGGAGTTAGAATAGGGGTTAGGTGTATATCTAGTTTGATTGTATTATTTGTCCTAAATTGATCTTCCACATTCTTTGGTTGTTGTTCTATTGTTTACAATTAGAAAACTAAGAGACTATATTTTCAGTTTTGTTGTTTTTCAAATGATAAAAGGATCTAGGGTCGTGACTTCCACTTAGGTGGTTTACCTAATGGGTTGTAAACTCTAGGGAATGTTTGATTGGTCGGGGTTGTAATATAGAAATAACACTCGAATACTCACCTCTCGGTAGTTTGAGTAATTTTGCCCAATTTGGCTTTCTCAAGTCCAAACGGGTATTGCACAAAACAAGTGATAAATGCTCAAGTCAGATTTTACTATCTATAGATTCAACCCTTTAATTGGGGCTATCAATTTCTTGAGTTCACCCCAATTTCTTGTTAGCCAAGTTTTCCTAGATTTAGTCTCTCTTTCCCAAGTAAAGACTAAGTCAATTAGGCATGAATCAATGTTTGCAACCATTTATTCTTGATTTCAAGCAAGAACTAGGTTAAATCACTAATTCAATCTCAAACAAGCTCTAATTCAAATACCCATTAAATACCCATACTAGGGTTGACTCACAACCCTAGCTAGAAATTTAGCTACTCATAAAAAATACAGAAATTAAAGAAGAAATAAAGATAGAATCTATAATAATTAATTATGGGAATAAAATCTAATGTTTGCAGATAAATCTAGTACAAAATTATTTAAAGCAGTAAAGAAAAACGGCTCAAGTGCTCTTACAAAACAAAACTCCACCTAAAAATGACAAAAAGTCCTATTTATACAAAGCTGAAAATATCTTATAAAAATGCCCCTGCGGAGGTTGTGCGCCCGCATAATTCTGAGTACGGTCCGCACTCTGATCTTGACTGGTCAACTGGGCCTTCTACGGTCGCACAGAATCGGAATGTGGCCGCACTTCATCTAGTTGTGCGGACCGTACATTTCTGAGTGAGGCCGCACACTTGGCTTGAACGGGGATCTGTACTTGATTCTGCGGACCGCACCTTTATGAGTGCGGCCGCACACTGGCTTCTGCGGACGCACAATATTCATGCGGTCCGCACATCCTCACTTCAAGGCTTTATGAATCTCATCCGCTGCGCTCCGCATATTAGTGAGTGCGACCGCACTTTTGCTCTTTGCGGCCGCACAATAATAGTGCAGTCTGTATACCTTCAATTGCTCAAAATTCCAACTCTCTGAATCTCTCTTCTACGGGCGCACCAAAATTATGCGGTCGGCATACTCTGAAGCTACTTTGACAGGGATCCTTCATTGTTTACAGCCGCATACAATATTGTACGGTCCGCATTCTAAGCATTTTTGCCCTGTTTTTGTCCTTGTCCAATTTTGACTTCTTTTTTAGTTGAATTTAACTTTTTGGCTCGTTTCTCAATATTCCTGCAAGAAATCTCATTTCATTAGTTCTTGGGATGCTTTTAAGCATTTTCGAGCTAAAACACAAGTAAAAGAGAGCAAATAAGCGGTCCTACTTATCAACTCCCCCAAACTTAAGCTTTTGCTTGTCCTCAAGCAATTAAGGTAATTCCCACCTCTATTAGAAAAAGGGATATTTCTGTTGCCCTAAGTTGAGTCACAACACAAATCAATTGGGACCAACAATTGCCCACACGCTCATGAATCATTAACAAGCCTATGATTTGAAAATTGGAGCACAAATGACTCTAATGTGACACTTGTCCATCAAGGGTTGACTTTGTTCATCAAGAAAGCTCGCACTTTCATGCAAGTCGTTGTGGATCCCAAACTCCTCCTCATATACTTTCTGGATGCTCATCTCACTCACGAATGAAGAATTCAATACAATGACTCAATGAAGACTCGCTCATCACTCTCAAAATAATGTCACAAGCCCGGCTCTAAGTACCATATGCTTGCCCCTCATATAGATCACCACTAATGTAAGCTTTCTCGGCTTAAAATCACGTAGGACTTTTACGACATGTAATGAAGGCTTTTGGATTAATGAGGGTAATATCAGATTGGAATCGGTTCATCTTTCCTTTAGCACTTCATATTCTCTTGTTGGCTCCTACTTTGCCGACTCTTTGAGTCATTTTATTTTCCCTTAGGGGGATTAGAGAGACTTGACATCACTCTTTCTTTGTCATGTTATTCACAATATCCTCCTTTGCTTTCTCCATGTGTTGCACTTTTGCTTTCTTTTGCATCTTTTCAACCCTTTCACATTATTCATTTTCTTTTGTGTTATTTGTTCTTCCTTTATTTTTCTTTTATTTTTCCTCTTCTTCATTTCTTTTGTCTTTTTTTCCCCTTGAAACCATCTTTAAACTCCTTGTCTCTCCCCCAAACTTATGTTTTTGCCATTTGAATCACATGAGTGCATAAGAAAAGCCGGGTGCCAAGAGAGAGTCACTATAAAATAGTTAAAGGCTTGTAATGTGGTTATTGAATGGAAAGTTTTTAGGCTCAAAAGTTTTTTCTAAGGATGATATCATTGGTGGGACATTGAAGGTTTCAAAACGGGTCAAGGAGGGGCTACAATCACTTCTCAAGCTAAGCTAACTTAGAATTTCTCCTAGAAATACATTCGGTGCAAGTTCTAGACCATTCGTATGGGTACTTGGACTTGTAACAAAACACCTCAACTCTCACACAACCGGATTGTTAAATAGAAAGGAGTTGATGGCCCACAATAACCGTATTCAAGATTAAAATTCACTAATGGTTCAACTAAATCACCCAATGATTGCCTAAGTCAACACAAGATTCACAAGGTCACTAACTAGAGATATTTCTATACAATAACTTGTTTTTAACCAAAAGCACATAGTTAAGTGTGTTGGTACCAAGTGAAACATGCTCGACCCCTTTTATTCATTACTACTATTTGTTTTTACCTAAAAATCAAAAACTGACTCAATCCCTTAAGAAGGTTGTCGCACCATCCATCATTGAGAAGAGCCACCCAGTTCATACAAGATCCACCTTTGGATTGAACCGTGTCATTAAAAAAACCAAAGGCTTATTGTTCACTAAAACATAAGAAGAAGCTAACAAATAAAAAAGAAGCTAATAAAGTGATTAAGAGGCTATATTATTAGGAAAGCAAAACGAAGAAGCTATGAAATAAACTACTAAAGCTAAAGAAAATGAATATATACAAGAGGGATGATTATATACATAACGAGGGATAAACTAAAGATAAAAGAAAAAGGAAAAAGAGTATTTAAGTTATTACAGGCCCAAAATGTGATCAAATGTCATAGACAATCATCCAAATCATCAAAAATATCAAGATAGACCACCCCTAAATGAAAAATAAGCATTGTCCCTAATGCTTAACAAAAATAAGAACATGGAAGAGTAGGGAGTTAAGAGAACTCCCTAAGTGGTCTCAGTATCCATGGCATCTCTAGCACCCTTAGTCTCCTCTAGCTAAATCTCATCATCACCTGGCTGAGGGACCACAGGGTTGTTGAGCATCTGGAGCATCTCCTCAGCAGTGTGGGAAGTGAGATCTGGCTCATCAGACTGGCCAGCCTCTACTGATGGTGCCTCCGCTGATGGTGTTGCTGGGTCAGCCGGTATTGATGGACATGTCTCCATCAATAAGTCAAAGAGCAAGTCACCTATTGCTGCCAACTTCTTCACCTCCTGTCTCAAACTTTCCACCGTCTTCTTAGAAGCCTGGGACTTTCTCATTTTCTTCACTTGCTTGGACAACTCCTCAATGACACCCCCCATGAGCTACTAGAGTGTCCATGATAGTCTTCTGGTTGTCTGCATCCAGTTGTTGAGGCTCGCCAAAGTCTAGGAGACTCGCAACGCAGTGAGAGGATAGGTGGATGAGGATGATACTGAGACTGAACTGGGAGGCCTGGAGGATGGTGGTGGTGGCACGAAGGCTGTCCTTGTGGAAGAACTGGCTGCTCTGGTAGGCATGGGAGCTGAAGATGGCTCATCAGCAACCTCTGAACCTACCACTGCTGGCTCGTCAGACTGGCCAACTGTGGTAATGTCCTTCCCCTTAAACTTTGGGTTGTCTGCATCCTGCAAGTGATACCAATAAAAAGGCTTCTTAGCTTTTACCTTTGTGTCATACGACCTAGGCTCCACATTTGCATCATTGAAGTACTCTGTGAAGGTGTTCAGAAAGGGGTAGGATTTTTCACGCCAATGTGATTCTGGTTGACATAATAGCACCCACATTGATTGGGTACCCCACCATAATAGAGGCCACCAAAACTACTCGGGGAAATGGGAGGTTTTTCTCATTCAAGCTTAGATTAATTCTGTTGCACACAAAAGTTTGTCACCCTTTAGCTTCGAAATTGAGGGTGGCTCGGAGAATAGGCACTCCTGTTGTGATCCATGGTGGTGGTGCTCCTGGGGCAGCCAAAATCTCAGCTAGCCAAGGGCGAGCTGCTTCACCCAAAGCTAACTTCTCCAAATACTGGACAACTTCCACTTGCTCAAAACCCACATAAGTATTCAAAGTATGTGCATCAAAACGAACTTTCAAATTCCTCACTTTTGTCACTTTTGTTCCCGCCTTGATATGAGCTATGTTGGCGTAGAACTCCCTAACCAAATTCTCATTTGCATCTAAGACTGGGCGAGTGAACCACTTCCACCCCTTTCGCTCCTGGAATTGCCTAAGGATATTTGGATTATGAATATCCAAATCCTTCATCAAGAATTGTTACAATTTTGAGTGCGGTCCGCACAGTTCAACTATAGTTACAACCCTATGTGCCAGTTATGCGGACCGCACAAAAATGCGTGCGGTCGCACAATTTGAATTGTATCGATACTGAAGTTAGGGTTCTTGCCACATTTTCACAGATTCAGCATGGTGTGCACAAATTAGCCAGATTATTGGTCTACCCAGTCCCTAATGAGCATGTATGTTACTACCCACATGAATTTGAAGTATAAATTAAGCACATTTGACATTTTTAGGCCTAAAATTAACTAAACTACTCAAAGAAATCAAAAACAAAATTTGAGAAAAATGAACAAAAATCTACATAAATTGAACATACCAGTAGTGGGTGATGCAAGTAGGAATCTAGCTTGGTGAAGTGAATGTGATTTTGGAACAATTTTTTCTTGGATTGCACAGTGTTTACTGGGGTTTGGGTGTTCAGAGAGCGTAAAGTGTGAATAGTGGTGAAAAGCCCTATTTATACCCTAGCAAAGGCGGTTCATATCCTACCTGAGTGCGGCAGCATATTTCTAAGTGCGGTCCGCACTCCTTACCTGTGGTGAACAATGCTCAGCGGGCATAAAAATGACTGCGACCGCATAACCTTGTGCGGTCCGCAAACTTTTGAGTGCGGCCGCATATTGGCCCTTTTTCTACAAAACCAACTTCAGAGAGTAGTCATTTTTGGGTACCCAATTGTACGGTCCCACAAGAAATGTGCCGCCGCAAACCCTTCTGTGCGGTCCGCATATTTTTTATGCGATCCGCATGAATTCCATACTTGGCCAATTTTTCCAGTTTTTTCCTGCAATACACACTTATTTCAGCAATTCACTTCAAAATCAGTTAGCTCAATGCAAAACCTATCTAAAAAGAAGAAAAATAAGAAAATGAAAAGAAACATGGGTTGCCTCCCAAGAAATGCCTGATTTAACGTTGCGACACGACGCAAGTTACCATCAATCACTTGAAATGAAGCAACGCCACAACGTGGCCATCATCAACCTTGCCAAGATAATGTTTCACTCCATGCCCATTGACTCTAAACACCTCATTGTTCTTATTTTTCAGATCTAGAGCACAAAAGGGTGTCACATGCACAACTTCAAATGGGCCTCCACTTGGATTTCAACTTTCCAAAAACATCCGCAACTGAGAATTGAATAATAGCACAAGACCCCCTTCTTTGAATTCTTTATTCCATATATACTTGTCATGGAGGTACTTCATCTTGTCCTCATACAAGGACGAACTTGAATACGCATGAAACAGGAACTCATCAAGCTCATTCAATTGTCCCACCCTTAAGTTGGCGGCGACATCCCACTCAAGATTAAGCTTCTTCAATGCCCACATATCCTTATGCTCGAGTTCCACCTGTAGATGATAAGCTTTCCCAAACACTAACCGATACAGAGACATACCAATTGGTTTTTTGTAAGCTGTCCTATAAGCCCAAAAAGCATCATCAAGTTTCTTCGACCAATCCGTCCGGTTGGTATTCGCAGTCTTTGACAAAATACTCTTGATCTCCCGGTTGGAGACTTCAACCTGTCCACTTGCTTGAGGATGATAGAGGGTCGACACTTTGTGAGTGACACCATACTTGGAGAGTGAATTATCAAAATCTTTGTTTCAAAAGTGCGATCCCCTATCACTAATAATGGCCCTTGGCGTACCAAACCTTGTGAATATGTTCTTCTTCAAGAAATCTACCACGCTCTAAGCTTCATTGTTGGGAAAAGCCACAACCTCAACTCACTTTGACACGTAATCCACAACCACCAATATATAAGTGGTCCCACATGAGCTCACGAACGGACCCATGAAATCAATGCCCCACACATCAAAAATGTTAATCTCCAAGATGATGGTGAGGGGCATCTCATTTTTCTTGGAAATCCCATCGGTCCTTTGGCATTCATCACAACACTTTACGAGAACGCTAGCATCTTTTTAAAGAGTAGGCCAATAGAATCCACAACTTAACACCTTTTTAGCCATTCTCGCTCCACCATGGTGACCACCATATGGTGAAGAGTGGCAAGCCTCGATAATTCCCAATTGTTCTCCTTACGATACGCATCTTCGGATCACACCATCGGTACAAATGCGGAAGAGATAGGGCTCATCCCAATATTAATCAAGGCAGTCCCATTTGAGCTTCTTCCTTTGGTTTGAAGAGAACTTATTCAGTATAATGCCACTCACAAGATAATTGGACAAGTCCGCGAACCATGGCATCCCGGTCATAGAAATGGATAGGAGTTGCTCGTCGGGAAATGAAACATTAATCTTAAGGCCATCATGTGTCCTCACCTCCTCCAATCGATACAAGTGGTCCACCACTTGGTTTTCACTCCCCTTGTAGTCTTGAATCTCAAGATCAAACTCTTGTAAAAGAAGTACCCACTGCATCAATCTTGCCTTATAATCTTTCTTGCTCATCAAATATCGAAGCGGCGCATGGTCGGTGTGAACAATCACCTTTGCACCATCAAGTACGGGCGGAACTTCTCCATAGCAAAGACAATGTCAAGGAGCTCTTTTTCGGTCACAATATAGTTGATTTGGTCCTCGTTCATGGTCTTACTATCATAGAATACCGGATGGAAGATCTTGTTGATACGTTTCCCCAATACCGCTCCAACCGCCACATAGCTTGCATCACACATGAGCTCAAAAGGTAAGCTCCAATTTGGTGTGATGATAATATGAGTAGTAGTCAACTTATACTTGAGAAATTCAAATGCCTTCATACAATCTTCATTGAAATGGAACCTTGGCATCCTTCTCCAAAAGTTTGCACAAGGGGTTCACCACCTTAGAAAAGTCCTTGATGAATCGGCGATAAACCCTGCATGACCTAGAAAGATCCTCACTCCCTTCACGGAAGTAGGGGGAGGGAGTTTGGATATCACTTCAATTTTTTCTTTATCAACCTCAATACCATTCTTTGAAATCTTGTGACCGAGGATAATGCCTTCCTCGACCATGAAGTGACACTTCTCCCAATTCAAAACTAAGTTTCCTCACATCGTGCCAATATCTTATCCAAGTTGTCCAAGCACTCTTCAAAAGAATTCCCCACCACAGGAAAATCTTTCATGAAAACCTCAACAAAGTCCTCCGCCATATCGGTGAAGATGGCCATCATACACCGTTGAAAAGTCGCATGTGCATTGTATAACCCAAATGGCATCCGCGAGAATGCGTAAGTACCATAGGGACAAGTGAATGTGGTCTTCTTTTGGTACTCAGGAGCAATACGAATCTAATTGTAGCCAAAGTATCCATCAAGGAAGCAATAAAAAGCACGTCCGGCCAACTTATCCAGCATTTGATCAAGAAATGGAGGCGAAAAATGGTCTTTCCAAGTAACTCTATTGAGCTTCCTATAGTCCATGAACACTCTCCACCCAGTGACGGTTCTTGTGGGGATCAATTAATTTTTGTCATTTGTTATCACAGTCATTCCCCCTTTCTTTGGGACACATTGCACCA
Organism: Nicotiana paniculata; assembly: GCA_005239505.1. Taxonomy (NCBI): domain Eukaryota; kingdom Viridiplantae; phylum Streptophyta; class Magnoliopsida; order Solanales; family Solanaceae; genus Nicotiana; species Nicotiana paniculata. The sequence continues at coordinate 32,008 of ML331330.1, read as the reverse complement.
GAGAGGTCCACGAGCTATCAAAAATGGGGCAAACAACCCCACGAGCTATCTAACCATTTTATGATCTCCTTCTTCACTACCTCTTGAATAGCTACATTCAATCGCCTTTGATGTTTCACGAAGGGTTTGGCATCCTCCTCCAGAATAATTTTGTGCATGCAAAAGGAGGGGCTTATACCCGGAATATCCGCTAATGTCCAACCTATCGCTTTCTTCCTCCTTTGGAGCACCACCAAGGTAGAGTCTATGTGCATATTAGTTTAGCACGAGGAAAGAACAACATGTAAAGTGGAACAAGGGCCAAGAAACTCATACCTAAGGTGTGAAGACAAAGGCTTTAACTCCAGGGTGGGAGGATCCTCGATTGAGGGATTTGTTAGAGGAGTCTTCCAATTCTCAAGGTCCAAGGATAATTTTCTGGGCTCATAAGTATATGACCCCATTCCTTGCAAAGCATTGACACATTCTACAAAGCCTTCATTCTCATCCTCATCGTGATTTATCAACACAACTTCCAAGCTGTTCTCAACATTCATCACAACACTTGTGTCATCAACAATTACTTCGGTCACTAGATCCACGAACGAACAAAATTCAGTGCTAATTGGTTGCTTCATTGATTTGCATATATGGAACACCACTTTTTCATCACCCATCCGGAAGGTGAGCCGACCGTCTTCCACATTAACTAGAGCCTTCCCCGTAGCAAGGAAAGGTCTCCCCAAGATAATAGGCATCTCGTAGTCAACCTCACAATCAAGGATCACAAAGTCCGCTGGAAGGATGAACTTGTCGACCCGAACTAATACATCATCAATTATCCCCAATTGCCCTTTTATGGTCCAATCCGCCATTTGTAGCCTCATCGATGTGGGTCTTGGTTGCCCAATCCCCAATTTTTTGAACATAGAGTAGGGCATCAATTGAATGCTTTCCCCCAAATCACATAAAGCTTTGGCAAAATCGTCACTCCTAATAGTGCACAGGATTGTGAAGGCGCCAAAATCTTCTAACTTTGGAGCCATTGGGTGCACAATATCACTCACTTGTCATTTTGATCATTTCATAATTCATCGATCTCTTCTTTGTTACCAATCCTTCATGAACTTCGCATATCCCGACATTTGTTTTAAGGCTTTAACCAATGGTAAATTTATGGACAAACTGTTCATCATATCAATAAATTTCTTGAATTGGTTTTCATTGTTTTGCTTTGCGAGTCTTTGAGGGTATGGAGGAGGAGGCCTTGGCATGGGCGCCTTGGCCTTTTACAGTACCGGACCGGTATGTCTATCACATTTTCCCTAGAAGGGTTCACCTCTTCTTGTGTCTCCTTCACACTTTCATCAATGTCAACCCACACCTCTTCATTAGTTTGAACCTTTTTCTTGGCATGCCATCTTCTTGAACCAATACATCATCCACCACCACTCTTCTTTGGTTTGAGGCACTTGCCTCCCCACCTTTTTCGCTCCATGTGGTTACGGCCATTGCATGTCCCGTATTGTTCCCACCCTTCAGGTTTACCACCTTATCACTAGGTAGTGCCCCCTTAGGGCGAGTGTTTAAAGCTTGAGATATTTGGCTAAGTTGAACCTCTAAATTGCGGATGGAGCTGTTGTGGGAGGCCAATTGAGCATCGGAGTCGCCATTTTTCTCCATCATTTTCTTAAACATATTTTCAATTCATCCCATTTCACTATTGGAAGAACTAGGACCTTGTGACAGATATGGAGGCGGGTTGATTAGTTGTTGATACATCGGGGGACTTTGAAAGCTCGATTCCCGATTCCCTTGATTGTTATTGTTCCAACTCCCTTGATTGTTGTTGCCTCCCCAATTGCTTTGATTGTTTCCACCCCAATTCCTTTGATTATTTCCTCCCCAATTGCCTTGGTTACCATGATTACTCAAATTGCCTTGATTATTGTTATTTCCCCAATTGTCTTGACTGTTGTTGTTGCCACCACTCCAATTTCCTTGGTGGCCTTGGTTGTTCCAATTTCCTTGGTCCCCTTGTGATCTTCATTGTTGTTGATTTTGAGTATTGTTTCTTTGACCTTGATAATTTTTGACATATTGCACTTCTTCTTATTTCTCATTATATGAATTACCTTGGTCATACCCACTATCATCTTGCTCAAATAGTTTCAGACTGTTTTGTACTTGTTGACCTCTTTGCCATCTCTTATACAGCATCATATTCACCCATTCCATAGCATTCACTTGTTTCGGCCCTTTAACTTGTTGAAGCTAAGCCTTGGCTAATTGGTTCATTGTGGTTGTCAACTCGACAATAGCTTACCCATGATCATGTAGATCCTTGTGTAGGTGAATTACATTTGGGTCACCTTGAGGAACATTGGACCTACTTTTCCACACCGACAAAGTATCCGCCATCTCATCCAAAATTTCACCTGCTTCGGCATAAGGCGCGTTCATGAAGTTCCCGCCGGCGAGTTGATTTACCACACACTGATCTGTTGTGTTGATCCTCCTGTAAAGGTTTGTTAGATCATGGACTCAATCATATCATTATTCGGGCACTTCTTAACCATGGTACAATATCTTTCCCAAATCTCGTGCAATGGATCATTGGACTCTTGCTTGAACGCCAAAATTTCATCTCTTAGTGTAGCCATGTGCCCCGGAGAGAAAAATATGGCAATGAACTTTTCGGCCAACTCATCCCAAGTATGGATGGAATGATTGTGTAATCTCTCTAACCAGTCCAAAGCCTTTCCCTGTAGAGAAAAGGGAAATAGCCTCAAATGCAGTGCATCCTCGGAAATATTTGTTTGCTTGCTCCCCCAACAAGTATCGACGAACCCCTTGATATGCTTGTAAGCATTTTGGCTTGGAGATCCGGTGAAGAAACCTCCTTGCTCAAGTAGTGTAAGCATCATATTGATGATTTGGAAGTTTCCTGCCCTAATACGGGGGATGAGGGACTATAGCACTAGCATAATCCTCATTCGGCTATACCTGGTGCGCTGCCGCTCTTAGTGGAGGTGGGGAAGGGTTTGGAATATTATCATGAGGCGGTCGTCCTCGCCTGTTTACTTGAGGTTCTGGATGAATCTTATCTCCTTGATCATCGTCTACCTCCTTCCCCAATGGCAAATTTCTGATGGGCTCGTTGTTGAGAGCCATTTTCGTACCTATAAGCAATTCAAAAACAAAACTAATGACTCTTAAGGAAATAAAGACAAATCACACAAAAAACCTAGATATATAGCTAAATCTTTTTAACTCCCCGGCAATGACGCCAAAAATTTATCTCGGCCAAACCCACACCACAATTAGGCAGTGAGGTAGTTAGTGCAATAATAAACCCAATGAAGGTCGAGATCGAATCCACAGGGAGTTATAATATGGATTAGGTGTATATTTAGTTTGGTTGTATGATTTTTCCTAAATTGCTCTTCCACATTCTTTGGTTGTTATTCTATTTCTACTTTGTTCTATTGTTTGCAATTAGAAAACTAAGAGACTATATTTTTGATTTTGTTGCTTTTCAAATGATAAAAGGATCTAGGGTCGTGACTTCCACCTAGGTGGTTACCTAATGGGTTGTAAACTCTAGGGCAAGTTTGATTGGTTGGGGTTGTAATATAGTAATCACACTCGAATGCTCACTCTATACCTCTCGGTAGTTTGAATAATTTTGCCCAATTTTTTCTTTCTCAAGTCCAAATGGGTATTGCACAAAACAAGTGATAAATGCTCAAGTCGGGTTTTACTATCTCTAGTAATTGGGGCTATCAATTTCTTGAGTTCACCCCAATTTCTTGTTAGCCAAGTTTTCCTAGACTTAGTCTCTCTTTCTCAAGTAGAGACTAAGTCAATTAGGCATGAATCAATGTTTGCAACCATTTATTCTTGAGTTCAAGCAAGAACTAGGCTAAATATCACTAACCCAATCTCAAACAAGCCCTAATTAAAATACCCATTAAATACCCATACTAGGGTTGGGTCACAACCCTAGCTAGAAATTTAGCTACTCATGAAAAATACAGAAATTAAAGAACAAATAAAGATAGAATCCATAATAATTAATTATGGAAAGAAAATCTAATGTTTGGAGACAAATCTAGTACAAAATTACTTAAAGCAGTAAAGAAAAACGGCTCAGGTGCTCTTACAAAACAAAACTCCACCTAAAAATGACAAAAAGTCCTATTTATATTAAGTTGAAAATATCTGACAAAAATTACCCTGTGGAGGTTGTGCGGCCGCCTAATTCTTAGTGTAGTCCGCACTCTGATCTTGACTAGTTAACTGGGTCTTCTGCGGTCGCACAAAATCGAGATGCGGTCGCACTTCATCTAGTTGTGCGAACCACATATTTCTGAGTGCGGCCGCACACTTGGCTTGAACTGGGATCTGAACTTGATTCTGCGGACCGCACCTTTGTGAGTGAGGCCGCACACTGGCTTCTGCGGCCGCACAATATTCGTGCGGTCCGCACATCTTCACTTCAAGGCTTTCTGAAACTCTTCCACTGCGGTCCGCATATTAGTGAGTGCGGCCGCACTTTTGCTCTTGCGGCCGCACAATACTGGTGTGGTTCGCGTACCTTCAATTGCTCAAAATCCTAAATCTCTGAATCTCTTTTCTGTAGCTGCACCAAAATTATGCGGTCTGCATACTCTGAACCTACTTTGACAGGGATCCTTCATTATTTGCGGCCGCACACAGTATTGTGCGGTCCACATTCTAAGCACTTTTGCCTTGTTTTTGTCCTTGTCCAATTTTGACTCCCTTTTTAGTTGATTTTCACTTGTTGGCTCGTTTCCCAATATTCCTGCAATAAAGCTCATTTCATTAGTTCTCGGGATACCTTTAAGCATTTTCGAGCTAAAACACAAGTAAAAGAGAGAAAATAAGCAATCAAAATCCCTACTTATCAATAAGCACACGACATCAAGCTATATAAAATGCTAAAGTCCATAACATATAAAATCTATATAAATCATCAGATAATCACAAACTGCTTCCATTTCAAAAATAAAAGTGTTCGGTAACATTAAAAACTAGATCTTTGTCTTCAACAACATTAAATATAACATATAATAGTTGCACATAGCAACCTTAACAGTTTGGTTGAAGTTCTATTGTTCAAAAATTACACTAGACTTCAAAACAAACTTAGCACCCCATGAAGAACTAAACATGCTAATTTGTCTTAGTCGACTGAGAGGATGCGCTTGTTTGACTGAGGTTGGCATGAGATGCATCAGCTCTTTGGAGTTGCCTTATTGTATTGGCTAGTTTGTCATTTCACTTGACTCCTTTAGTTGGTTTGTAAGCACACTCTTGAATGGTAGCAGAAGACCTCTTTTGACCAGTTGTAACCACTATTTGAATACCACCACCAGACTGCCAAAAAAAAGACTTGATTAGAAATAATCACAACAAAGTGCATAAGTTGAAATTCTGCAGTACTTAAAGAAAAAGACTTAAAGCCAGAGCCATCTTGGAAATGTCCAATCCCAGAGCTGCCCCTACCTCTTCCAGCCCTCATCCCCTACCATAACCAGTAGCTGGAACACTTTTTCTGTCTCTGCCTCTAGCAGTTGAATTATGTGCAACATGTGTAGGTTGTGCAGTAGTAGAACATGTAGCAGGAGCGGAACTTGTAGCAGGAGTAGAACCTGTAGCAGTAGTAGAACTATTTTGAGCTCTCCTTCTTGTGAAAGAAGCATTTACTGGAGTAGAACCTGCAGATCTTGGATCCTTGGAGCATCCTCTCTTGTTATGTTCATAACTACCACAATTTGAGCAGTTCATTTCCATGCCCCTCCTTTATAACTTGCCAGATTTAGGATGTTCCATTTCTTCTCTTCTCTTCTTCTTCTTGGGACTACCAGGCATCTTCTTAATTGGTGGAGGCTCAATGGGTGGATTGGTAGATGCTGGCCACATTATCATGCTAGGAACTGATTGGATAAATGTTGAGTATGCTTTCAGGTAAGTTGATTTATGGTATGAATGAGATATGTAATTAAGAGGCTGAATCTCTTTGAAGTTCATTGCACCAATTGCATAAGCACAAGGGATACCTTTAAGCATCCATGACCTGCAACTGCTTGTTAGATTTTGCATATTCACACAATGCTGATATGGACCATCCTCAATCTCATAGCCAACATCACCATTCCACCCGATAGTACACTTCATGGAATGAGCCATGTTTACTTGAAACACTTTCATAGAAATGGGAGATAAATCACATATCAATGTGTTTGCAAACTCCCTCAACTTCCCTACCCTCTCCATCATCTTCATTCTTATTCCTTCCAACATTGTGATAATTGTCTTGTATCTCTCAGATAGTATCCATGCATTAAAGGTTTCACACATGTTGTTGTCAGTTACATCACATTTAATGTCACAGTTGAAGTATGCTCTTACCCAAGTTTCCTTATTATAAGTGAGCGGACTCTCACAAATTCCATTACCAAGCTTGTTCAGGTTATCCATTTGGATATTCACTTCAACAACACATGATGATATTGCACACCTCCAAAAGCATTTTCTTCTTTCTAAACCTCTCCAATTCTTTGATCAGTTTGCTAAAATATGCCTAGCGCACCACCTATGTTCACTTTCAGGAAACAAATCATTTACTGCCTTAAGTATGTCCTGTATATCAATCAAAAGTTAGAAAATGTATTAGTTAAATTAGTCATAAAATGCATTAGTTGTAAAACAAAAAAATCAAACACAATACATATTACCTTCTGGATGTCAGACATAATGGTGAGATCGCTACCTTCCTGCAACATCAAGTCATCAATCAAACACTAGATAAACCAACTCAAAGTGAAAGTGTTCTCAACCTCTACAATGGCCCAAGCAATTGGAAGCATCTGATTATTTCCATCTTTAGACACAGCTACAAGCAGTTGTCCCTTGCACACTCCTTTTAAGAAATAACCATCTAGACCAATAATTCTTCTAAAATCTTTCATCCAGCCATTCTTTATGGCATAGAAACACACATAAAAGGAATGGAACACATGCTTTCCATCCCCATTATCTACTGCCTTTACAATACAAGTTGTGCCAGAATTAGTCTGTAAAATGACATCCTTATAGTCATACAATCTTTTAAACTCTTTATGAACATATCCAATTAATTAATTCAAAATCTTTGCCCTAGCTCTATGCACAGCAGACCTACCAACATACATATCTTGTTCTTTCTTAATCAACTTTTTCAACTCCCAAATTCTTATATTTGGATAGGAAATAATTTTATCTCTAAAATGTTTCGCTAGATATCTAGAGTTGCAAAGCTTATTCTTGTTGGTATTATAACACTTATGGGCAGGACAATACCTCTTCACTTTGAAATTATTGGATCTGCCATCTTTGCTTGCAAACAGATTCCATGGACAACCACCCTTGCATCTTCTGCTCATCCTGCCAGGTTCATCAATGATCTTTTCAATTTGAATTCTTTTCCGGATAGCATATCTAGATATTGCCCATATAAACTCAGTAACACTTTAAAAAATAAGGCCCAACTCCCATGTTACTTTCTTGACAGTTGGATCAAATATCAACCTATTTTTTCTCTTCTTTGCTTCAATTTTTCTATTGTGTTCTTCATCATACTCATTTTCCTCATCTGAAGCAAAACTTTCAGCATCAGAAGAACCAAAATATAGTTCATCAGCCCCAAATAACCCTTCATACCTATTTTCATTGTTCTCAACCCTCACCTCATCAAACCCACTGTCTATACCAGCATCTCCTACATTTATATCACCCTTATCTTTAGGCGTTTCACTCCTTTTTTCTCCTATGGTTCCTCAAGATTTCCCTGCACTCCCCAAACTCTTCATGTACATCCGAACAATATTGATTATCGTTGTGAACATCTACATCAACTCCATCATTCTCAAACTCAGATGAATTATCAAAATCTTAGTCATTCTCATCATCAACCTCACCTTCGTCATCTTTCTCAGTTTCCCCCTCTTCAACATGTTCTCCCTCTTGCTCTTCTAAGATTATAGTGACTTTATCAGCCTCAATATTTGTCCTACCAACCCCTGGCCTAGTAGCATTTATATCAACAAATATTAAAGGGGCATCATGTGCGACATAAATATCTAGGGCATCCGCATCCTCCAATTCATTTGAAATGTCTAATATATCCTTATAAGTTAGTACATTTGTCAATTTATCAGTTTTGTCCATGTGACAAATATACAGCTTAACAATATTTTTTAATCCCATTTGCTTAGTGTAGTCCATAAACTCAAAAAATGATAACATATCCACATTTACATCTAATGTCAATGATTGACTACCCCCATATAGCGAGCAAAAGTATCCGAAACTAACACCCTATCATGATACCATTTTAATGTAATCAGTTTAAAAGATATTTTTCCTGCAAAATGGGGCAAAGCAGTAATAAGTAAAGGCTTGACTAGCTACACATAAAGCCAAAGCAGTAATGCCGTAATGAGTAAAGAAAGGAAAGCTACACATAAAACCACAACAGTAATGAATAAAGAAATAAAAAGCTAAATAAAAAGGCGAAGCAATTCACAATATTAAAATCAGGTGTATTAATAAAAAACTAAAAAAACCCTAACTTTATACACCATTTACAAAGAGCTGAATACAACCAACATTAAACACTCTTACAACGCAAAAAAAAAAATGATAAACAAAAAGTAACATTGAGACTGACAAATGATTCCCTTCAGAAAAGTACGAAACCCTAAATCGGCTAAAGATAAATAATGAAAAATAAAACCGGCATGCACTGGACGGATAAAATGTGCATACCTCACATGAAGACCTTGAAATCAACCGCATGTGAGTGGTAAAATTACCCGATGCAGATTATATCCACAAGCATTGGACGGATCTCTTTCAACGCCTTCAATGGAAGAAGAAAGAAGAAAGAAGAGTCGAGAAATGGGGGATTTGTTTTGGGGTTATTTGCACTTAGGCTTTTTTATCGGGTCGGGTTGGGTAATATAATAGGGTTATTAGACAGATGGGTTTGGTGTTATAATGGTCAATGGTAAGTCAAGCGCGTGTAATATACCCTATGAATTATTAAAAGACCTGATCAACTTTGGGGGTCTTAAACACACTTGAAAAATGTTGAATGTGTAAAACTTTACCCGTATTAATTGAGTGTGTAACAGGGATTTGACTAAAAGGTTGATGGGTAAACGGTGCATTTTGCCTTTTAAAAAAGTGACAAAGGTTTGGTACAACCTAAAATAGAAAGAAGGGTACTTTTGGACGTAAAATATATTTGCTGCATTGAACATTTTTGTTCTAATTTGAATTATGACTTCCGAATCATATGATTCAAAATTATGTACTATATACCACTTTCATAAATTATAGTAATAATTAAAATTTAGTTTGATATACTTTTGTCTCTTAACGGAGTAATACTCTTTAGCTACTAATTTAATAGTATGTACTCAGAATTGCTTTACACAAAACGAATTCCCCTTCGGAAGAGTGACAAATTTTGGTAGAAAACTAGAATCTAAAATAGAAAGAAGGATAATTTTGTACGACATTGTATTTATTGCATTGAATATCTTTTGTGCTCGCCTAAGGGTCGTAGCGGAAGAATTCCTCATCTGCGAGCTATTGGGGATCTATTCTCAGGAAGGAATGAAAGGATTGACTTTCCTTACCTAATAACATCTTAATCTACGATCTACGAATAAGAAATAGAAACATCTAGCCGAGTAGCAGTCAGTAGGCGGAGAAGAAGTCAAAGGCGAATATCTCTTTGCCCCCCTCTTCAGTCAATGCTTTGGCCTTCGTCTCTTTTGCCCTTTTAATTAGTTTCTAATTTGTGTCATGACTTGCGAATTATATGATTCATATTGATGTGCCATCATGTACTACCACTTTCATAAACTATAAGAATTTAAATTTAGTTGATGTACTTTTTGTCTATTAATGGAGCAATACTACTTTTTAGTTGCTAATTTGTTAAGTTATATAAGTCAAAGCTGACTTTTAAAATCAGTATTTAATCAATGATATCCTTTTTTTTTTTTTTTGGTAATAATCAATGATATCCTATATAGTGGGACAACTTAATTGTCAATTTGTGTGTATCTGTATATGACTTTTAAGTTATGCATACAACAAATTTTATATTATTAATTCATTAATACATGTTATTACTTTGATTTCTGGATTATATATTAGGCTCGATATAAATAGTTACCTATTGTTATAAATTTACTAAATATGACAGAGTAAAAACTTTGTACACTATCAATTCACTTCTCTTTCGATACTAGATGGATATTTTCCATGCATAGCACGGCCCAATACTTTAAAACTTGAAATTTTTATTTACAATTAACTTTGTTATGATACGAAAAAGTTGCACAATATTAACATACATGAGAGTACTATTTAGATATTCTATTTACATATTGAGAAAGGTGATGCACTTTACTTCGAAAGTGGCATAACTTTTACATCCATGGGAGTACTGTTTACATATTAACAAAAGATGAAAGATTCCACGTTGTCATTATAAAAGGTGATCGTCCTCCATTCTGTGATTGTTCTTCTTCTTTACAATCTGGATAAAAATATTGATATTTGTAGAATTATGGAAAAAGGATCAAATTTCAGAACCCGTATAACATAATATACTAATTATATTACTGCCAACCTATCTTTTCAAATCATGTTGTTCAGTCTAGAAATGATATCTAACTACCTGAGAAATCATGCATTAACCACAAAAATAATGTATGTAGGTACATTAGTCACTGAAAAAGGTTTGCTGTGAAAAGTGTTAAATTGTCATAGCTTAAAAGCTCCTATTTGGCTTTCACAATTGTTGGAAGACTTCAGGTTGTGAAATAGATTGAATAATAATATATCAGTCCTAACTATTTTTAATGAAACATAATTACACCTCTTATTATCAAACAAATACCTCTCACACTATCAATGCACCTCTCTTTGGATAATTTTAATAATCGCTAGTGTGGGACAATCTACTTTGACCCGTTTTTATAGTTTACACACTTTTGTATTGCCGCTCGAGTGCCATCTCTTTCGATCTGGCTCAAATACCTATTTAAGGTATTCTCAGAAAGCGCAGCCTCCCTAGTAGGGTGGTTAAAGATGAGGCCGCGGATTTCTGACCTCCAAGCCAGAACCATATGGGGGGGAAACCCATCCCGCACCAATGCTGCTTCTATCTTTTTTTCCAGCAGCATTTGTTTCTCCAAAATACCCAAAAAGGGCGGGAGGTGCCTGGCCTCGTTCCTACCAGAGCAGATTTCCTCCTTCTATACGATCGGGAGGAGCTAATTCAAACCCCTCCNTAAGGGAAAGGTCAATTCAATTCTCGATGGAAACGGAATTTTGCGAATTCTCCCCCGAACTGGAAGATCATTTCGAGATCTTCGAACATATTCGAGGGTTCAATGTTACTATTGTAACTTCGGCCAACACAGAGGTCTTTGGTGCCTGAATGCTTGACTTAGAGCTTAACAACAACAGTCATCCAGTAAAATCTCACAAGTGGAGTCTGGGGAGGGTAGAGTGTACGCAGAGCTTGCCCCTACCCCAAGGGATAGAGAGGCTGTTTCCGATAGACCCCCAGCTCAAATAGACGAAAAAAGACTATATATCAGTACCAACATCAGAAAGCATAGAAATAATAACAGAATCAAAAGTACCAGAAAATAGATGGAAAACAATAACAGTAACACCTAAGAAAGCTCAGTACTATGAAAAGAGAAAGAGAAGTGTGGACACAACAATAACCACTAACATTCTAGGATACAACTCTGTCAGACTGGCCTCTCACCCGATACAGAATAGCAAAGAGCCCTGCTACGCCCTATCCGACAACCCTAATGGTAGACCTCCATACTTTTCTATCAAGGGACATGTCCTTGAAAATCTGGAGCCTCACCATGTCCTGCCTGATCACCTCTGCTCAATACTTCTTAGATCGCCCTCTACCTCTTCGTATATGTTTGTATTTTCAGGGCACTTATATAAAAACTCTGGATGGTGGTCCACGTACAAGTCACAACTTGCATATAATTGGATTCAATCTTCCCTATAGTTTTGTTTGTCTATTTATTTATTGTAGTTTTCAAAGTCAACAACGGATGGCTCACATAGCAAACTTGGAATCTTGTATTATCTTTATCATCATTAAAAATAGTCTCAAATTCTTGATAGGCAATACCCCACTTGCCTTGGTTTTGGTAGTAAATAATACTTCCTATGTTAGTGTAATGTACCAAAATGCCCTTGAATCTCGATGTGGAATATTGGAGTTAGAGTGTTACTAATAATAATTTGAAAGAGACTAAAAGAGAAGTAAGAGAGAGTACATCCTATTGGAAATTTGAAGTGTCATCACAAAAGAGGGGAAGAAGCAAAAAAAAATCAAGAAAATGGATAGCAGCAGCAAGAATGAGGTTTTGTCAGCAATTGAATCAAAATATGATAGAAAGAGAGAGTTAAAAGCCTTTGACGACACAAAAGCAGGTGTTAAAGGACTTGTTGATGCAGGAGTTAGTAAAGTCCCAAAGATTTTCATTTCACCTCCAAAGAAGTCAAGTTCCAGAACGGAAGAGTTCATATTTCCAGTCATTAACCTCCAAGGCAAGCGAAAGGAGGTGGTTGAAAAAGTCCGCTATGCATCTGAGACATGGGGTTTCTTTCAAGTGGTGAATCATGGCATTCCAAGTGATGTCTTGGAAGAAATGATACGAGGTGTTTGTAGTTTCCATGAGCAAGATACTGAGATCAAGAAACAATGGTATACTCGAGACTTAACTAAAAGGGTCGTTTACAACAGCAATTTTGATTTGTATAGTGCACCTGCAACTAATTGGAGGGATACTTTTTTCTGCATTATGGCTCCTAATCCTCCTACTCCTCAACAACTGCCTCCCATCTGTAGGTATGTCATTTTTGTGACTAAACAGATACATGCATGGCCTTAAAGGGGTTCAGTTAAATCCTCTTTGTTGGAAAATTACACGGTTCATATAGGATAAAAGAAAACATATGTTTATATACATAAATTTTTGAATCTGGATCTGCCTAAGCTTTGGTGAGCAGAGTTAACCGCTACTTTTGCTAGAAGGAGGTAGCATGTACCTAGTTAAATAGTCGAGGTCCACGCAAGCTGACCCGAACACCATCATCATAAAATATAAAATAAAAATTGTTGAATCGCCTCGACAAAGGGGAATCTTAATAGTAAATTTTCTTTAGGTAGAATCGTTTACTGTTTCAATATTTTCTTTTTGATGCAAATACAGGGATATCATAATTAAGTACTCTGAGGAACTGAAGAAACTGGGGAGTTATCTGTTTGAATTATTGGCAGAAGCTCTTGGGCTGAATAGAAAACATCTCAGTGACATGGATTGTGACAAGGGACTTTCAGTAGTATGCCATTACTATCCAGCTTGTCCAGAACCAGAAATTACATTAGGTGCTAGTAAACATGCTGATGATGGGTTCATAACTCTGCTTCTCCAGGACCATATAGGGGGACTGCAAGTTCTTCATCAAAACCATTGGGTTGATGTCCCCCCGACCCCTGCTGCTCTTGTCGTAAATATTGCAGATCTTCTGCAGGTTAGTCTTCTCTCCAAATATGTGGTTAACATTGTGTGAATAATATTAAGTTATGAGATCAACAATACTAATATTGTTCATGCATAGATAAAAAGTAGCTTGACTTTAGTTCACAAATGAGTAATACTAACTAATATTGTTTGTGATCAAACTGTACAGCTAATATCAAATGACAAGTTTAAAAGCGTTGAACATCGCGTACTAGCCAATAATATTGGTCCAAGGATATCAATTGCATGCTTCTTCTCTACATTTTTCCTGGAATCCTCAAGACTCTATGGACCTATTAAGGAGTTGTTGTCGGAAGAGAATCCCCCAAAGTACAGAGAAACAACAATACAGGAATATGCTGCCTATTTTACTGCAAAGGGGCTCGATGGAACTTCTGCGTTACATCATTTTAGACTTTAAACTGTTATAATGAAATGGTTGAGATATATATATATATATAGCTGAATGAACTATATATCTTTTCCTTCTGCTTATTCAAGTGAAAGATATTCATACAGATGATCACCACAGAAATTAGTCAAAGAGTATTATATATAGCCCTAATTATTGTCTTTCTCATTCCTTTTGAAAATTCTTAACAGCCTCACTTGCAGTAATTCATATATGCCTAGCAGTTTGTTCAGAATTTAGATAACTTTGTGTGAAGAATGAAAGAAAATGGAGGTCAAATTTATGATAGCTAGACAGGGTGAAGTAGGGCCTTTGATGCAGGTGTGGTGAATTTTTGCTCAACAACCGAATAGCGCAAAGAGCTCCAATATCATCAACTGCTTGTTCACTCGTCCAACGTGGACCTTGGACACATTGATTTAAATGCAATCATGCACAAAGATCACAAATTCATCTGAGGCAAGGCCAGTTGTGCTATAATTGTACTGCTTCTTTTCTACCGCTTCTCCGCTACTATATCTCTTTTCAACAATGATGTAACTATGCTTTTTCTGAACCGATGGTATATCGGAAACAATCTCTCTAGCTTCACAAGATAGGGCAAGGCCGGCATATACACTACCCTCCCCAAGCATTTGTTTATAGTTAATGATATCATCACTTGATACTATGATTAAACATAGAGTGTTTGAGATATATCTGTATGTATTGTCATCTGTTGCGGCCAAACGCACACGTAAGTATACGCGGTCGTCAAGTAATAAAGTGACTAAAAGTCGGATGTCGAACCCACGACGACTTGTGATTAACTATTAACTAAATTAGACTATCCTAATTATCTAAACAACAATTAAACCTAGGAGTATTTGATTATAAACTACTTAAAATAAAGAAAGACAAATAGTGAACTCTGAACAAAAGGATAACAGTTTTTTATGTTATCAATACGATGAAAATGATCTAGGGTTATGGGCTATCTAACAATCATATTGTATTCTTCAATTGAATTGACTAATTAATTTATCTGGTTTATTGGTTGACAGGGTTAATATTGCTCATAAGAATCTGTCGAGTTCTTACTTGCCTATTCAAGCTAACCTAACCCCTATATGTCTATAGAATTAGGACTAACAAGAACACATTTATAATTCCTGTAAATCAACCAAGCAAGACAATTAGGTATATGTCTATTCTAACCGCGAATCTATTTCCCGATGCCCAGGTTCAAGAACTTGTTCTACTCAATCCTATATGCAATCTAGAATTCTCACTTTCGAGTTCAATTCTAGATTCGTAGATAATATTCAATTGGTGATCAAGCAATCAAATAATTAAGTGCAAGATTATAATAAATAAACTAATACGATAAATCAAGAAATCAAATCAATATCCGAATAACAATAGTCATGAAAGAACCACAACCCTAGAACGTGAAGTTTAGCTTCACATAGACATGGTAGCAAAATAATAAATCATACAAAGAAACATAAAAAATACTAAGTTTTGTGGAAGAAAGATGGAATTCGATGAATTCCGTCCTCCACGGCGGCTCTGTGCTCTCCCTTGGTCAAAAGTTACTCTAAAAAACGTTCATCCCTCCTCAAAATAAGTTTAGGTTGGCTTTTTCATATGAGTTGGGGGCGTCTAGGGGTCGAAATAACCTAGTACTAGTCGAAAAAGACACTTTCCCATCTCGAGTGTCCAGGGCGGCGTGGGGCGCTAGCCCTAGCGCTCAAATATTTTAGCTACTGTAAATTGCGCTGTGGCCCTCAAATTTCACTTTATGCCTTTTTGTCCTGATTTCGCTATTCGCGCCATTTCGTCCCAAAATGGATCCGAATGATCCCTACACATAGAACTACCATACTTTAGCATAAATAATCATATTAAACATCTCAAATCGCCGAGACATGAGCAAAATGTGAGGCAATATATGTAAAAATATGCATACTTTAAGCCAAACATCAACACCCCACACTTAAACGTTGCTTGTCCTCGAGTCAACCAATAAATAACTCTATTTTTGATAACTCTACACCAATGACCATGGTTGATAGAAACAATTAAACTCTAGCATATGCAGTCATCACACACTTCTCTTTAACTTATGTCATTGTCATGACCCAAATTCCCAACCCATGGGATCGTGATGGCGCCTAACACCACACTTGCTAGGCAAACCAATGTTAGAACTTAACTAATCATTTTCTTTTAACAATTTTCTTAAACGTGAATAAACAATTCAAAAATGACTACTGAATCTAATATTTCCCAATAAATAACTTCATGAATAATAACCGAGAAATAAACCGAACCACGAACTAAATATCTACTATATAACTACCCAGGGTCTGGTGTCACAATTCACGAACTACTAAAGAGTACTACAAATAAATGGGCTGAAAGAAATATGTCTCTGTTTTGAATGAAATAAAATAATATCTAATAAATAAGGGAAGACTCCAGGAATCTGCGGACGCCAGCAGATCTACCTCGTGTCTCCGTGTAAAAACTCAACTATGCTCAAAGAATCAGCTCTGACCGGTTCTGGATCTGCACAAGAAGTGTAGAGTGTAGTATCAGTACAATCGACCCCATGTACTGAGTAAGTACCAAACCTAACCTCGGCGAAGTAGTGATGAGGCTAGTACAGGACACCACATAAAACCTGGACATGTATAAACATACTAGCAGCAATAATAACAATTAAAGAGTTAACATTATATCCAATAATGGGAAGGGATCATGCTGTGAGAAATTTAACATAAGGAGTGAGAAAAACAACAAGAAAACAATAACCAGTAATCAACAATAATTTAAAGTAACAAGGATAGAAAAGTATCTCACACGACACCACCCTTCGTGCTTTTACTTTCATCCTCCCCATATCATAAATAAGCATACACGACATTACCCTTCGTGCTTTTACTCTCACAATGTATTTCATTCAGGCACGACATCACCCTTCGTGCTTTTACTCTCACAATGTATTTCATTCAGGCACGACATCATCCATCATGATTTACACTGTTCCTCACAATAGAATATATTTGGATCATGCACGGCATCACCCTTCGTGCTTTACACTCCTCCTTACCAATCACAGAATCATTAATAACATACAAAGAGGAATTTCACAGAAAATTGATATGTTATCATAGTTTCTATTTTCATTTATCATTCCACTCCTAATTCTATATTCACAATATTATCCATCATGGTGGAACCGGGTACCAAACTCCCAACATTTCAAAAATAACGATAATCACAAGTAAAGGCTTTACAAGTACCAAAATAACAAGAATTTACTTTTACTCGCATATTATGACCTGACCACAACGTATAGGTACTCGTCACCTCACCTATACATTGGATTTTAGCAACAAAACAAGTAACAAGTAGTCACACAATACCTATTCCCTCAAGCTAAGGTTAGACACAACACTTGCCTCGAATTCATAGGCCACTCACTGCTCAAGCACTGCTTTTCCTTTAAAATTGGGCTTCAACTCACTCGAATCTAATCACAATTAGTTCAATATCATTAATTAGTGCTAAAGAAACTAACTTTACTAAAAAATTATGGTTTTACTAAGTTTTCTCAAAAAATTTAAAAACCGACCCCGGGCCTGCTTGGTCCAAACTCGAGGTTCGGACCAAATTCTGTTTAGACATTCACCCCCGATCCCGAGTATGTAATTAGTTTCTAAATCCTATCCCAATTCGAGGTCAAAATTCGATTCCTACAAAATTCTCTAATTCTACCCAAACCCCCAATTTCTACCATGAAAATTCTTGATGTTTGATTGAAAAGTGATGAAAAATATTGGGTAAACGAAAGAGAAGAGTTTAGAATCGTTTACCAACACTTTGAGGATGAACTTGTAGGTTGAAAACCGCCTCTAGGTCTCTTTAGTTCGAAAATATGTAGAAAATAGGTTCTGTCCGTTTTAAAATCTGTTATTAAATCGCTGGACAGGTCTTCATCGCGTTCGCGATGGGCCTGTCGCGATCCCGAAGGGATACGACCCAGTGGCCTTCGCGTTCGCAGAGTTTTGAACGCGTTCATGAAGCTTTACTTCCGTTGGCCATCGCAGTTGTGGCCCAATGGACGCGTTCGCATAGAACAAAATCGAGCCCCCTCTCCCAAGCCCACATACTCATTGAGTTCGCGATGGCCTGGTCGCGTTCGCGAAGGGTAATCCCCCCAGTTCTTCGTGTTCGCGGCCCAGGTTATGCGTTCGCATAGCACAAAACGACCCCCAACAAATTTACTCTACGCGATCGCGTGTGAAGCTTCGCGATCGCGATGAAGAATGCATAGATGCACCAAAAATAGATTTACAACAAACTTTTATAAGTTCAAAATATCCCGAAGCCTACCCGAAACTCACCCGAGCCCTCGGGCTCTAAATCAAACATGCACGCAAGTCTAAAAAAATCATAAGGACTTGCTCGTGCGATTAAATCACGAAAATAATATCTAAAACTATGAATTTAACTTCAAAACTCATGATTTGTCTCAAGAAAACTTCAATTTCACTACTTCTTAACCGACATCCGAATCACGTCAAATCAACTCTGATTCTCACAAAATTTCACAGATAAGACTTAAATATCATAACAAACCTGTACCAAGCTTCGGAACCAAAATACGGCCCCGATACCAACGATTTCGTACATTAATTCATTTTTTATTTCTTAAAAATCCAGCATAACAATTTTATTCAAAAATTAATTTCTAAAGCTAGGACCTCGGAATTCAATACCGAGCATACACCCAAGTCCCATATTTTACTATGGACCTCCTGGGATCGTCGAAACACGGATCTGGATCCGTTTACTCCAAATCTTGACCATAGTCAACTAAAACCAAATTTTAACTCTAAAGATTATTATTTCTCATATTTTCACATAAAAGCTTTTCGATTCCACGCCCAGATTGCGCACGCAAATCTAAGTAAATAAAATTAATCTTTTCAAGGCTAATGAGCCGAGAATGGATTCTTAATTCGTAAGATGACCCTTTGGGTCATCACAATCTCCACCTCTAAAATAAAAGTTCGTCCTCGAACGGACATAGAAAATTACCTGAACTGGCAAACAAGTGGGGATATCTACTTTGCATGTCCGACTCAGAATCCCAATTAGCTGCCTCAACAGGCTGACCTCTCCACTACACTCGAACTAAAGGGTAACTCTTTGATCTCAACTGACAAACCTGCCGGTCTAGAATGGCTACCGCTCCTCCTCATAAGTCAAATCTTTGTCCAATTGGACAGAGCTGAAATCTAACACGTGGTACGGGTCACCGTGATATTTTCGGAGCATAGACACATGGAATACCGGATGAACTGAGGATAACCCTAGAGGCAAAGCAAGTTTATAAGCTACCTCCCCCACTCTCTCGAGAATCTCAAATTGTCCGATATACCTAGGGCTCAACTTGCCCTTCTTCCCAAATCTCATGACACCTTTCATGGGCGATGCCCGAAGTTAACTTCTCTTCAACCATGAATGCCACATCACGAACCTTATGATCGGCGTAACTCTTTTGCCTAGATTGAGCTGCACGAAGTCGATCCTGTATAACCTTGACCTTATCTAAGACCTCCTGAACTAAGTCTGTAGCTAATAACTAAGCCTCTCCCTCAAACCACCCAACTGGCGATCTACACCGTCTACCATATAATGCCTCATAGGGAGCCATCTGAATGCTCGACTGATAGCTATTATTGTAGGCAAATTCTGCTAACGACAAGAATTCATCCCAAGAAACTCCAAAATCAATAACACAAGCGCGGGCATATCCTCCAAGATTTGAATAGTACGCTCCGATTGTCCGTCCGTATGAGGATGAAATGCTGTTCTCAACTCAACTCGTGTACCCAAATCTCGTTGAACTGCCCTCCAGTGCGAGGTAAACTGCGTACCTCGATCAGAAATAACACGGACACACCATGGAGGCGAACAATCTCTCGAATATATATCTCTGTCAACCGCTCCGAAGTATAAGTACTTGCCATTGGAATGAATTGTGCTGATTTAGTCAGCCTATCCACAATAACCCAAATGGTGTCGAACTTCCTCTGAGTCCGTGGGAGTCCAACAACGAAGTTGTTTAATCAAAGAATTAGACCCTTTGACTAAAGCTTATTTTTAAGATGAATACGGGTTATTGATAATCAAGATAATGGGAAAAATGAATAATAGACAATATTACAGAAATAAAAGATCGAAGTTGATTGTATTCGAGAATCAGATGCCTTTACAAGATGTATTCACCTCCCTTATATAGGATATTCTTATAACGTATGACTCCTGCTATGGTTACTCAATAATGACTAATTATGACATTAATGAGGCGTTACAAAGGATAACGGTAATAGGGGTTCAGTTACATAACGTTCGAGTAATCAATTGTGGGTCATTGAATCTTCCCGTAGCTTTGTCTAGATTCATTCTGACCGTGCCTCTCTCCCGTTTTGATCAAGTTGAATTTCCCGTGGCTGATAAGTTCGTGGGTTTACTGAATCGTGCCTTTTTTTACCGTACTTCTTCAAAGAGTTCGTCCAACTGTCGTGTTTTCCTATGTCCTNTCCTTTTTCATCATGTTTGACGACTGTCTTCAAGTATAAATACATGTTTTATTTTCTTTGCTTCCACGAAACACTTTTCTAATTTTGTTTTCTGTAAAGAACTTTCTCCTTTGCCTTTGTAAACATGTCTTCTTAAAACCAACCTCAAAGAGTAATAGACATTGAAAGCTTAGCGCCATCTTCTGCTCTGACTAGGAGTCGGAGGGGTGGTAGACTTTGAAGTCTAGGATCCACTCCTTCGAGGGGATCTTCTTCTTCTCAGATAGTACCTCCCCCTTCCACTAGATCTCCAGTTTCCCCGAGATTTGGGGTTTCTCGATCTTTGTCTAGGGGTAGAGGCAAACGCCTTCGTGAACCTGGAGTCGATGAAATTGTCCCTGCTGAGTTTTTTTTTGCTAGGGATAGTCAAGTTCTTGTAGATCAATCTTCTTCTCTTGATAGTTTAGAAAGATATCCAACCCTTATAACTGAGGTCAGATTTCCCTTGTTCGAAGGGACTGCTTCTGGAAATCTGACTTTCCTGTCTATATTCCGAATAGTAATCAAAGAATAACGTCTTACAAGACGGGATATTCTTTTTTTATACGTATCCTTTCACTTTAGGGTTTAGACCCCCCATTGACCCAGTTATAATCGAGTTTTGCCATTTTTTCAATATCTGCTTAGGGTAGGTCGGCCCGTTTGTGTGGCGAGTTGTCGCATGCCTTAGGAGTTTGGCTTCTTTAGCCTCGGTTCCTTTTACCTTCAACCATCTTATTCACCTCTACTCTCCTACCTTATTTCTTGAAGGGGTTTTTACTCTGACTGCTAGAAGCAAAAGAGTGTTAGTAACCCCTGGAGATGATAAGGATAGGGGTTGGTACCTCCGGTATGTTGTTGTACCCACTGCTGGTTTAGTGGGTGAAGAAAATCTTCCCTTCCCTGAGAAGTAGAATCGCGCACGTGAGTATGCTTTAACTCACATTTACTTTTTCTTGTTTTGACTTGATATATTTTATTTAACACCGTGTCTATTTATTTTTCTTCTTTCAGCAATCATGAATACTGTTGAGAATGTTTCCGGTATTCGTGATTGGGTAGAAAAACTATTATCTATTGCTCCTTCAGAAGAAAGATCTTGGAAGTACCTCGCTGGGAGGTATGGTTGGCAAGTAAAGACCCACGGTAAGTGAAGTTTTTGTTCTTGCTTCTTTCCTTACTCGAGTCTTTTTTCTTTTGTTGTTTAACTTTTTTCTCTTTTTAATATGATTCTCTGCTCGTGGGGTGTCTGCTTCCACTATCCCGAAAATGTCCTTGGCTCAAGCCCAGGAAATCATTGTTGGTTCATCTTCCTCGAAGAGGAAGATTAGTGAATCTCGCTCCATAGCAGAAGAGGAAGAGGGTGCTTTTGTGCACCTGCCACGGAGAAGGCGAATGATTTTAGATGATGAGACTACTGCCTCAACCTTGCCTCCCGTGTCTGTGATTCAGCCCCCTGTCTTTGATGATGTTCCACATTCCCCCTATTCACAGTGGTATTGATCTTGCTACTGACGACGTCCCTTTGGCTGCTGTCTTTCCTGCTTCTTTGAGAGAAACTGTTTCGTCTATTCCTTTGGCTATCTCAACTTTTGCTGCTTCTTTGCCTGTAACTTCTTCAACTCTTCAATTTTCCGTACCTGGTCCTTTGCCCGTGGCTTCTCCAGCTCCTCAACCTTCCGTGCCTGTTTCTGTTCGATCTCTGCCTGCTTCCATGCCTTATGTTAGGGAAGTAGGGTCTTCCAGCAGAGAGATGCGGCAGGTGGTAATAGAGGTTCCAACCGAGGGAAACCTTTTTAAGAAGACTGGTGAGCCTGAAGTGTGGCTCAAGCCTTTAATAGGTCCCGCTGAGAAAGCAAAGCTAGCTAGCCACGGTGCTCTTACATGGGCAAATGGGGTCGTGCATACTTCTTTGAAGGTATGGTGTAAGTTATCCTCTTTCACTCTCGTATATGAGATTTACCATATCTAACTGGTTTATTTCTTGTAGATTAACCTCATAGGCATGGAGCTTATGAAGAGGATTTCAAACACAGACCAAGAGACAAGAGAGTTGCAGGCAGAAGTTGATAATTGGAAAGCACAGTATGATAGCCTAAGGATTGACATGGACGCTTTAGAAGAGGGGATGAGTACCTTGAAGCGGCATATGAGACTTATGGCAGGAGAACTAGCAGTGGAGTGGGCTTCTTGCAGTCAAGCTGACAAAGACAAGAGTGTTCTGGAGTCTTCGTTCGCGGAGCAGCTGTCCCGTGCCTCAGAGGAGATTAGAGACTTGAAGAACTTGCTGGGGCAGAAGGAAAAATACTCAGGCGAGTTCGTGCAATCACTCACTCATACTCAAGAAGATCTTCGAAGGGCTTTAGAAAAAGCTCAAGCTTTAGAGGAGTCGATTGTTCCATTAAGGGCCGCTCATGAAGCTGCGGAGGCGGAGAAGGACGGGCTGAGAGCTGAGCTTCAAGTGTGGGCACAAGATTATGAAGATTTGGAAGTGGTTGCTGCTGTCGATGTGAGCTGGGCGTATATGAATTCTCTCCTTGACAAATTGATGGAAGTGATTCAAGAGGGTTTTGACCTTAGTGCTGAAATAGCCAAAACTAAGGAAGCCGTGGAGAAGGCTCAACAAGGTCATAACCTCTCTTCACCTGATGGTGAGATTCGAGCCGCTCATACCTCTTCATCCTCAGTTTCTCCCCCTCCTTCTGCCACTGAAGTCAACCCTTCTTAAAAAGATCTAGTTGGTTTATCCCTTTTTTCCTTTTTCTTTGTATCAATTGGTGGTTACCCCCAGTCCCATCGGGGTAAATTTGGATTTTCATAAATAAACTGATATGACATGTCTGGTGGGAGGGGGTTGCACGCCGCAACAAAGAGTGATAAGGGTGGACAAGTGGGATCAGGTTGCACGCCGCAACAGAAGAAATAAGGGTGATATATATAAGTAGGAGCAATAAGGGTGGACAGGTGGGAGCGGGTTTCGCGCTGCAACAAGGAGCGATAATGATGAATATTTATATTTTATGTATTTTCAAAGAAAAGGATTTGGAGAACTCTGATTTTATTAAAAAGGTTTTAATACTCTGATTTTTACTGTGATTTAAATTGAAACTTGGAAATTTTGAGGAGTTGATTATAGATGATATCTGAAAAGAATTATCCGATTTATTTTTATTTACTGTTGCAAGTTACTAGTTATTTAGTTTATTATTATTATTATTTTCTTCTTGATTTATTATATATTGTACACATGTTATATTGTTAATGCCCCGCCGTAGCCTCGTCACTACTTCGTCGAGGTTAGACTCGACATTTACTCAGTACATGGGGTTGGTTGTACTGATACTACACTTTGCACTCTTTTGCGCAGATCTAGGTACCGGCCAGAGTTAGGAGATCTTAGTAGCTGTGCATTTTCGTATGGAGACACGAGGTAGATCTGCTGGCGTCCGCAGATTCTTGGAGTCTTCTCTTTACTTTATAGACGCTGTTTTATTTCTTTCAGAATAGAGATATATTCTTTCAGCCCATTATTTGTAGTATTCTTAGTAGTTCGTGAATTGTGACACTAGATCCTAGGTAGTCTTATAGTCATATATTTAGTTCGTGGTGCGGCTTAATTATTTATCTTTATTAGTTATCTTTATTAGTATTCATGAAGTTATTTAGTGAAAAATATTAGATTCAGTATTCATTCTTAATTGTTTCATTATGTGTAAGTAAACTTTAAAAGGAAATGGTTAGTAAATTTCTAACATCGGCTTGCCTAGCAAGTATTGTGTTAGGCACCATCACGACCCCGTGGGTTGGGAATTTGGGTGGTGACAACACCACTTCAATTTCACAAATAATATCATCTCCAAAAACGTTCCCTTCTTCTTTAAGCACTACTTTAATTCATACCCACTAGAAAGAACAAGACAACAATTTATTCATCTCTATTTTTCCTTCTTTTTTCCCCCAGATTTTCTCTCTTTTTTCCCAACTTTTTTTTTCAACTATCTTTTTTTTCAATTTTCGCTAGTGATGTATTATTTTACAAAACAAGTGCACCCTTCTTTATTTCATTGGTTCCACTCAAAATCCATCCCACATTCCCTCCTTACTTCTTTAGCGCTCATTTCACAAATAAAGTACTTTAAGAGGTAAAAGGATCAAAACAATATTAATTAAGAATAAAAAGGGTATAGGCTTGTAATGTGGGTACCAAATAAAAGTATATAGGCTCAAAAGGTTAACTAGGGATAAATTTTATTTAGTGATAAGCATTAAGCTCAAAAAGATCAAAGAAAGCCTAAAATCATTTTTCAAACCGAGCATCACCTAAAATTTCGCCTCGACTCACATACCGGACAAGTTCTAGACACAAATACAATGACATGGACTACACAAAAAATCTCACCACACATGGCACATGACTCACTAAGGACGGTCTCATTCCGACTCTCAACTAATGCGAGTATTCATGGAGCCACGAGATATTAAGCATTAAGCACAAAGTGAAGATTAGTCAAGTAAATGAGACATAGGCATCAATAACATGCTATCCAATATATCAAGGCATCAATATCAATTTTAAAACATAGGGAAGATACTAAACATGACAAAGCATAACTTGCTACTATCAAACAAGTCAAGGGCGCCAGGTTCATCATTCTTCCTCCATTTATTCCCTAAATTCTAATCTACTACAAAAATAAAAAATAAAAGGAAAAATTACTACCCGGTTCAAACAACATCCCATGGAAAAGAACTGAGGCACAAAGAAAAACCACAGGGGGGTTATTACTACCTAAAGAAAACTAAAAGACATATTTTTAGATTTTTGTTTAGACTTTAATCCCTCAAGAAAACAGTCTAGGAGATCCATCTTCGGGAAAAGTCCAATTTTTCTACATTCTTTTTGATTTTTTTTTACGATTTTTCCTTTAAAAAAAACAAAAACAAAAAAAAAAGAAAAAAGAATTAAGCTACAAAAATACTACAACTACAAAAACAAAAAATAAGAAGCTAAAATCAAAAAAATAAGAAGTTAACTTTTTCTATCATACTACTACTAATTATCTAGAGAAATTCTCCCATCCTACACTTGAAGGAGTGCAGTGTCCCCAATGCACAAATAAAGCAAAACAATAATGAGGGTGGACAAGAAACTCCCTGAAAGGCCAAAGGCCGAAGCAATCACGGCTCACGGGGTACTCAGACTTCCCCCAGGCATGGTCATTTGTGTGGGCACCCCACACTTAGTTCTCACCATCTAACTCGTTTTTGCATTCTTCCAATGGATTTGCTTCCTATGCTTATAATCCTACAAAATAAAAACGTACACTACAAAAATAATATAATAAAAATAAACATAAAAATAAAAATAAAAGAAAGCAGTAAAGCTAGGTTGCCTCCCAAAAAGCGCACAATTTAATGTCGCGGCACGACTTGAACCACTTTTTACCTCCACCTTGAACTTACGAATTGAGCCCCTAATTTGGCTTCAAGCTTTTTTGTTATGATCCCTGGGCGGTGAGACAAATTTAATTGGGCCAAGCAACCAATATCGCGTTTTATACTTCTTGGCCTTCGGATGAGGTATGTAATTCTGTCTCTCTGGTATGACGAATTCAAGAATGTAGGCACCCCGTTCCTCATCCATTGGCTCCTCCAAAGGCTCAGATGACTCGATTTCCATGTCATCATCAAAACACAATGTTTAAAAATGTACGGAATGGGGACCAATACGCCCTAACTCTAGAATTATATTACTCTTTACATCCTCATATTTACATGCACTAGACTCTTCAAATATAACATTATCTGCTACCTCACATGGTTTTAGTGTACTTTCCTCAACATGGGCATCATCAACAAAAATATGCTCGAATGATTGTCTCTCCACTTTTAGCTCCTCAATTTGGCGTATAAGCTCCTTTTCAACTTCATAAAACTCACTACTATTTTGTTGGGCGTTAGACACAACAATCTTTGCATTTAATTGAGCTTGCAAGTCATGAATAGTAGTGCCAAATTTATAGATCTCTTGTCCCAGTTTATATCTTCCCCCTATAAAGGATCTCATCCCATCAGTAATTTCCTCACGTTGAGCCTCATATATTTCTAACTTTTCAGCCTGTTCTACCAGCCAAGTTTGACTCAAAATCTCCTCTTTTTCAAAATTTTCCTCTTGCTGGTACTCACTCTCTTGATTCAATTCTTCCATATTGGACTTCATTCTTGTGATTGCTACCCTCATTCTTTTCATATCTTTTTTGAGTTCATCATGTTGCTCTGCTACTTGCCTCAGAATATCCCTAATATATGCATCAGGTTCCATATCCTGCATTTCATTGCCCCTATCAAACTCACAAACATCATTAGAAAGATCATAATAAGGGCTCAGAGAAAGATGAAATGAATTATGACAACCATTCCAATGGCCATCTTGACCACCAAACATATACGAATATTCCAATCAAAGGATTGAGATTGTACGCACAACTCGCTGCCGGGAATGTTCTGATAATTGTTCTACCAGTGGGGTCCTCCACAATATGGACAAGGATCATCAAAATAAGAATAACCATCATTTGAATTATTTTCATTCCAAAATTCCATGTTAAAATGAATAAAAAATACTAATTAAACTAAAAAAATTGAATAGATCAAAAGAATAAATGTCTAATCTAGAAAAATAGCTAATTTCTAAGTCCCTGGCAACGGTGCCAAAAACTTGTTGCGGCCAAACGCACACGCAAGTATACGCGTTCGTCAAGTAATAAAGTGACTAAAAGTAGGATGTCGAACCCACGAGGACTTGTGATTAACTATTAACTAAATTAGACTATCCTAATTATCTAAACAAGAATTAAACCTAGGAGTATTTGATTATAAACTACTTAAAATAACGAAAGACAAATAGTGAACTCTGAACGAAAGGATAGCAGATTTTTATGTTATCAATGCGATGAAAATGATCTAGGATTATGGGCTATCTAACAATAATATTGTATTCTTCAATTGAATTGACTAATTAATTTATCTGGTTTATTGGTTGACAAGGTTAATATTGCTCATAAGAATCTGTCGAGTTCTTACTCGCCTATTCAAGCTAACATAACGCTTATATGTCTATGGAATTCAAACTAACAAGAATGCATTTATAATTCCTGTAAATCAACCAAGCAAGGCAATTAGGTATATGTATATCCTAACCGGGAATCCATTCCCCGATGCCCAGGTTCAAGAACTTGCTCTACTCAATCCTATATGCAATCTAGAATTTCCACTTTCGAGTTCAACTCTAGATTCATAGATAGTATTCAATTGGCGATCAAGCAATCAAATAATTAAGTGCAAGATTATAACAAATAAACTAATAAGATAAATCAAGAAATCAAAATCAATATCCGAATAACAATAGTCATGAAAGAATCACAACCTTAGAACGTGAAGTTTAGCTCCACATAGACATGGAAGCAAAACAACAAATCATACAAAGAAACATAAAAAATACTAAGTTTGGTGGAAGAAAGATGGAATTCGATGAATTCCGGCCTCCACGGTGGCTCTGTGCTCTCCCTTGGTCAAAAGTTACTCTAAAAAACATTCCTCCCTCCTCAAAATAAGTTTAGGTTAGCTTTTTCATATGAGTTGGGGGCGTCTAGGAGTCGAAATAACCGAGTCCTAGTCGAAAAAGTCACTTTCCCGTCTCGAGCGTCCACGGCAGCGTGGGGCGCTAGCCCTAGCACTCAAATATTTTAGCTACTGTAAATTGCGCCACAGCCAGCGCCCACGCTGGCTGTGGCGCAATTTACAGTAGCTAAAATATTTGAGCGCTAGGGCTAGCGCCCACGTTGGTTGTGGCCCTAAAAATTTTACTTTTTGCCTTTTTGTATCGATTTCGCTTCAATTCGCGCCCTTTCATCTTAAATTGTATATGAATGATCCCTACACATAGAAATACCATAAATTAGCACAAATAATCATATTAAACATCTCAAATCGCCGAGATATGAACAAAATGTGAGGCAATATATGTAAAAATATGCATACTTTAAGCCAAACATCATCATCTATTGAGAATATAGAAGTATCAACTAGTAGAGAGGAGTCCATCTTACTTTTGTCAATTTCTTATACACAAGTGCACATTAGATTGGTGGTTACCAATCTACAATATGTAATTGTGGCTAAGGTGTATGTCCTCCTGTCACGACCCAATTTTTCCTCTGTTGGGTATCGTGACGGCACCTAGTCTTAAGGACTAAGTAAGCCTATCATTAATAAACATCAATCACAATACAAGAATCACTTAAGTGTTTTTCTGGAATAAGTCTCTACGCCTTACACATCTTCCCAAAACCCGGTAAGTACAGGTCATAAGCTTTACAAAATTTACAATATAATTCCTAAATACCACTGTTCTGGAACAAATACAACAGTGTATAAGCAAAATAAGACGGTGACTACGAAACCCGCGAACGCTAGAGCGATTTTACCTTGAGTCTCCACAACAACAACCGCGCTGCTAACTATCGATTGGCCAACTATGCAAAACCTAGAATCTGCACAAAAATGTGCAAAAGTGTAGTATGAGCACACCACAACGGTGCCCAGTAAGTATCAAGACTAACCTCGGTGAAGTAGTGACGAGGACTAGTCAAGACAACCACTGGTCTAATAAAAACAAACAGGAATAAATATAGAAAATAACGGAATAGGACATCTCTACAAGGATTACACAATATAATTAACTACATAACAACGCAATGCGGGAGGAAAAACAATAATAAATCGACGGAATATCCTAATATTACACAGAAAAATGGACGAGAACACAACCCAAAAACCGAAACCCACAATATAGTAAGAACAAGTAATAACTCAGCACTGCGATAATCTCCACCTCTGACCTTAGCCAACAACTCCAATAATTTAACCAAACCTTCGAATACAACCTTTCACCCTCCAGTTTATATTAAAGACCTTAAATATATTCGTTCCAAAATAGGAAACTTCTTTTGAAAGGTACCTCCTCCGAATACGTATAAATACTTTACAGAAGGAAAGTCTTTAGATGTAATTTCTTCAAGATAAGCGTTTTTAAAATATACTTTCCCAATCAATGTATTTCGAACTTAATTTCCGACAGAACAAGTGCACGACATCACCCTTCGTGCTTTTACTCTCGTCCTTCCCATAGGAATCGGCAGTTACGACACGTAAATTAAGCAAGTTAAGTAAGTAAAAGACATGGACAATGTAACAACAATTGAGATAAAAGTCAAGTACACGACAATAACAATAAGTCACACCAAATATGTAAGTACAACAATATCAGCTCGAAGTAAAGGCACAATGTATACACGGGGAAACAAATATCACATCATAATGCATGTCCCTCGTCCTCACCTGCACGGAAACACCCTTCGTGCCATGAACTCACAATAATATGGCACGGCATCACCTTTCGTGCATTAGCACTCAATCACAATATCACGCACGACATCACCCTTCGTGCTTTTACTCTCAATAATATGGCACGACATCAACCTTTATGCTTTTACTCTCAATAATATGGCACGAAATCACCCTTCGTGCTTTTAATTTCAATAATATGGCATGGAATCAACCTTCGTGCTTTTACTCTCAATAATATGGCACGACATCACCCTTCGTGCTTTTAGTTTCAATAATATGGTACGACATCAACCTTCGTGCTTTTACTCTCAATAATATGGCACGACATCACCCTTCGTGCTTTTAGTTTCAATAATATGGTACGACATCAACCTTCGTGCTTAACACTCTTTCCTCACATGATAATGAATATAAACAAATGGCACGACATCACCCTTCGTTCTTTACACTCTTCCTCACCCAAACAAATGAAACGATAGCATTCAGACAAGGGAATCAACAACATAAACAATAATAGAAACCATACTGTCCCCGCAACGGAGTCAACAATGGAAACAATATCATCAACAGCATGAACAATAATAGAAACCATACTGTCCCCGCAACGGAGTCAACAATGGAAACAATATCATCAACAGCATGAACAATAATAGAAACCATACTGTCCCGGCAAGGGAGTCAACAACGGAAACAATATCATCAACAACATGAACAATAATAGAACCCATACTGTCCCGACAAGGGAGCCAACAATGGAAACAATATCATCACGGCAAGGGAAATAGCTATAAACAATCTTGCTTAATTAATTAGTTTTCATGAAATAAATCCCAACTTGCATCAATGCTCCGCAATAGGAAATTCCCAAAAAATACCATCAACATGTGTAGTCATCAAGTTAGACCTAAGTAGTGTTTAATGAAAGATCATATCAATCACAATATATGACCCGCTGTGAGCATGTAACTTTTAACCTACTATATATTCCTACAAAATTCAATAAATTAATTAATAATTATAAACCTTGTTGAATTTCAATGTCTGTGTGTGAATTATTTACATTACATAAATCATAATTCGTCTTTTAAAATTCATAAATGATTTAAAGTCGCATGATTTCGGTGCATGACTTCAATCATTTTTATTACGGAAAATTATTCTTCAAATAAAAAATTTTTAACTAAAAATTTCAACCTTTAATTTACTCATTAATTAAAATTTAAACTAGAGTCAATTAATATATTACTTGTGATCGATTGAAATAAATAACAACAAAAATATTGATTATTTGACACAATGTGGATTTAATGATTAATTCATTCATTTTTCCTAACAAAATTGTGAAATTTGTTCCTTAAATTATATGAGTATTAAATCAAATAACATTACTCTTAATTAATTTATAATTAGACAAAAACGAAGTTAGAATTAATCACTATATTTTTTTAATAAGTGTTAGAGTTAAAAAAGGTTTAAAATCGGACCTGGGCCAAATTACCCAGACCCAAACTCCCTTCTCCCTAACACCAAACAACCCATCCCAAATCCTNTTCCCCAAATAACCATCCAGTTAAGAGTAATTCCGGATCTAGGAAACAGTCAAAACCTTAGAACATGCTGAAGATGATCCCAAGCGACTCTGTGACTCAAACTTACATGAGTCTATGGTTCTCGATGAGAGCCGTCGATTCATGTGAGTAAGGGTCACTTTTGGAGGTCGCCGTAGTCCGGCCAAACTCCGGCTAATCGCCGTAGTTCGTCCAAACCCGTCAAACTGGTATCCTCCACTTCTGTTCTGTTGTTTCTTGATCGATAGAATGAATAGGCCGTAATTTACTCACTGCTTTCCTTTATTACATCACTATTTATGATTTTTGTTTTCCTTTACCTGTTCATGTTTTCTTTTTTTAGTTTAAAGTCCCAAATGCATTTAG